>JAQGAP010003680.1:0-11907 GCA_034697805.1 Orchesella bifasciata | reverse complement strand
ACCAGGTGGCATTTCCCCTTTTGTTATTACAACTGTTATCATTGTTCTCATCATTTTATATTACTATTATTGAATCAACTTCCTTTTGGAAGGCGGGGAGAAGGATGTCCTGGAATCATTTCTCACTCAATTTCATTTCCTTTTATCAATTTAGTGTCTCTCGCCAACCACCACCAGGATTCAAAATAGAAATGTCCTGTACTTTTACATGTACTTGACTGCATTACAAACTACGGATGGGATGTGAAAAGAAAACAAACCCTTTCCCCAACCTGGAATGCAATACATACGCTATTGTAACTGACTCTTGTGGCTTCTCACTTCTTGGTTTACCCCCTGGTGAGCCTCTTTCACATCTATAGGGGCTTCACACATGTATCTTCTTTTGGATTTACATTGCTGCTCAAAAGAAACTGTGCGTGCATGAAGCGTGGCTCATACTTGTAAGGAAATGCTTGCTTGCTATACCAGTTTTGTGTCTATTTGAGTACGTCTTGTAACATTAAAAAGTGTTTCACCCCCTTCTTTCTCCAATTGGGTATATAAATGCGATTTAGCCACAGGATTTCATTCTGATTTTCAAAAGCTGGAAGATAGATAGTTTTCCCTGCTATTATTTCTAACAGACAATATAACCATCATCATTCAATTGAATATGCGTGGCAGGGAGTGCATTAGAAAGTGACAGAAAGCTTACTCTCCTCACATAAATTATTTTATCATCCGAGGACTGAGCTCAGAAATCAATATTTCAACATTTCAATATATTACATTTTTGTTCATAACTAGAACAACGCAACGGGACTGTGAATCGATAGAGCGCATATTTTCACTTGACAGTCAAATGTGGTGGTGGTGGTGGTGGGATATGAGTTAACTTCAAGGTTATGGTGTCTTCTTGATGTATTACTGTGTGGACACGTGTTTACATCACCTAATCAGCATAAAGCTGTTACATAGCGGAGCAGACAACGCGACACTTTCACGATCCCTTACCCCACTATATTATCATCATCTGTCTTACCTAAATGCTCGCCGTAGGTGATTTTACTCTTGTCTTCACGCTGCCACGTTACTGTGGGCTTTGGAAAGCCGGTGACAGCACATTGAAGCGTCACGTTTGCTGCTTCCCTCACAACCATGTCAGTACTTGTTGGATAGTCAAGAATATCTGGTGGAACTAGAAAGTCAAAAAAAAATAATTAGTTTTTTTTAAATTTTCTAACATTAACAGGTTGCTCAAGATTTAGCTCTTTTATGGTAGTATTAATTAATTTACTCACCAACAACCTGAAGATATCCATTTTGACTCATCATCGGATCTGTATTAATCTGACACATGTAGTAACCTCTGTCTGACTCCTTCACGTTTCTAATGTGAAGATTCCAAGTCCACGAGTCCGTGTGAGAAAGTCCAATCCTATGACTTCTTGTAATTACATGAGTATGAATTGTGAGAATGGTTTGTGTGTCTACTCGAACCCATGCCACCTGTAAGAAAGTAATAATAAGAGGAAGTTGTAACTTGTTTAAATTACTAGATAATTTGCCTCGTGCGTGAGACATTATGCGTATACCGTACATAAATCAGTATTTAATGCATTCCATGCAAGTGTGCAAAAGGGGGTTCATTATTTTATCTCGCTCATTTTGTCGGCTCGGAACAGCTCCCAAAGCAAATTGTAAAGTTTATACCACACGAAACACACATACATTCACATGCATATTTCACAATCTTACAAACAACTGACTACACTCCCTCCCACTATGTCACGTAGTAAACGATATGTAAATGAGTTTGCTTGTTCATACGAAACGTATTGATATGTGCGCTTTGCGCCTTCAACTATTTTGGTTCAGACTAGTCACGAAAAATAGCTTTGGATTGTAAAACCCGGAATTTAGATGTAAAGAGGATGAAATTGTTGTAGTAGAGCTTCTTAACAGTTTATGAAGACAAGAGGAGCGATAGTGAGTAATATGGAGGAAGAGTGAGTCATACTCCGTATTATAGCAATAAAAGTCAAGCCCTTTTCATCTATCGAAATGATAAGTCATCAATGGATACACAATTTAATAATAATGATATCAAGCACTTTGCAGCTTTTTCAGTTTTGCTATAAATATAAGTATGCTCACCCCTTGCTAAAAGCAGATCCCTAAATTTAAAATATTGTAGCAACCTGACAGCTAGCTTTTGCATGGTTTGTTGCTCATCTCATCATTCTCCTAAATGTATTCTCCCTTCTCTATTCTCGCCTGTAAGTTATACGTAGTAAAAGTCACTAATGAATATAAATCTCAGCCCAGACGGATAAGAACTGAGCGGGGGCTAATGAAACAGCATATTCAGCGATTAGAGAAAGGATTCCCCGAAGGATTCAAAAATTACCATTTTTACCACTACATACATATACACACACACTGCCTTCTCCTCTCACTTTTCGTATTCGAAACAAAGTAAAAAAAATGTAGTGTTTTGCTTTGCTGCGGTATACTACAATGATTTTGGGCTAGATTTATATGCACTTATAATACACTACAGAGGAAAAGGAAATACAATAAAGATGAATTTTTGGTTTAAAGTTCTCCCGTTCTTTTCCCCAACTTTTTCGACACGGATGGATGGAAGAGATTCTCAGCGAGGAATAGAATGTTTGAGCCCAGGCTCGGCTGCGAGCCTGTTGGGAAAAAAGAATAGACTGGGAAAGGGAAGCCACTTATTTTATTCACACTCCTAAAGATTCCAGCTCTCCTCAAGTAGAAAGTTAGTGAGAAGTGGGGAAGATGAGGATGTAAAACTGTCTGAAGAGCATTAGAGTTGGTGTTTTGATTTTCTAAGTTTCTAACTTTCTCCGAGAGGAAAAGGCACAAGAAAGAGATACTTGGGGAAGGAGAAGGAGAGAAGTAGAAGGTTAAAAAATCTTCGAAAAGTAGCAGAGCAGGTAATAGCTCCGCCTTGTAGAATATGTTGTTGATAAGTTCATACAAGCGAATAATGCTGCTGATTAATGAATTTAAAAATGATGAAGTGTGGAGCTTAGAGATAAATGATTATGGTTTAGCAATTTCTTCATTTGCGAGTTTCTTGGAAAGACAAAAGCCGAGCTTAAACAAGATGAAATAGTTACTGTTTCACGTTGCCCCAAAAGCATACCTTATATGAGCCAAGGTTCTCCACTGAGCAGGAGAGTATAGCTTCCCTTCCCAAAGGAACCGTTACGTTCACAACAGGTCCAACAAACCGTGGCATTTCTGAAAACAACAAATATTAAAAGAGTACGTTAGCATTTTCTCAGATATTTATAAAAAGATTGGGAATTCCCAGAAATAAATAGGAAAAAATGTCTTTCACATGAAATCACATCTGTATCATTATCCACTTTACTTTTTCGCAGGCCATCGATAAATGAAAAAGTTTCGGAAATTCCGTAGTCACACGCTAATATTATGTCTTGATCATAACCAGTGAGAACTTATGTCTTCGTGCTCCGACATTCCTACAATCCTGCATGACCACAGGGACTAAAAATGAGGAGAAACCTAAAATTTTCAAAATTCTCGGAAAAACTCAAAAGCAGAGAAGCCAGCCTTTTTCGTCATAATATCTATTTTCTTGAAACGCAGGTTCTCCCTTTTTCCTTTCCAATTTCACGTTTGTTTTTCTTAAAGGAAGCTTCTGTATTAAGTAGTAAAGGGGGGATGGCGGGATCTTTATGACTGTTGACTACCTCCTGATGAGTTATCACAAATCTGATCTGACACAAGAGTGGACAAATTGCCGAATCGATAATGTAACATTAATAGTCCTCTCTATGCAAGTTGTATAACTGCTTTCCAAGTGCCATTAGAGAACAGTTTTTCTTTTGTATAAAACTACAAATTAGTCTTAAGTTGTGATTTGTCTTGACTTGGCTCGCGTGACCACTGGCCATTCACATATTCCGTTACACATCACAATAATATGATGACTGAACAGTAAGTATGCTGGGCTGAGATATTGCCAGTTTTCTAATGTTTTGTGGACACAGCTCCGTATGTATTTTGACTATGAACAAAGTACAGTAATCATCATCAACAGTCGACTTTTTTATATTGTGCTGAAGAAGGTTGTAATTTTCCCCATTATGCTACAGATATGCACACCAGATCAGACCAGCACACAGGTCAAAAGCGAAAATAGTAAAATGGGAGAAAGTTTATGGTTTGAGAAAACTTTGGAGGTCGTTTCAGTTTCCTTCTCGTATTAATAGCGGAATATTATTTTGGTTGGTCGGGCGCACAAACTAAAAACAGATGAATGAATCACTCAGTTGTGTAAATACACAGCAGGCATGACATAGTTAGCTAAAAAGTGAAACGAATTCTTCTTAAATTTTTACCCCGTCATACCTCTCACCAGTTTGTTGTTCCGTTACAGTGAATTTGAATCAATGTGATTCATTCCATTTCCCTAAATTTTAAAATGTTTATTTGCCCATGGCGCATTCGTTCAGAACTGCTACAACAAGTAGTAGCATACGAATTTTCAGCATATCTGTCTCTTCTCATCACGCTCCACTCAAGTTTGAAGTAGGGAATGTCGAACGTGAGCTTGGACAGTCAGTGCGGCATGCATGATTGCATGAGTGATTGATATCTAGATATTACGATAGGAGAAATTGTCTCTATTTCATTGCGTAATGTACTTGTCATGACCATAATTCGAAGCTAATTCGTGTGAAGAATAAAATTTTGCTCGACCATAAATAGACTGATATGGAATGCTGTTGCATGGTACGGTGCGGCGTAGCACACGTCAGGGAAAGGGGAAGGATATACTTTCTACGTATTACGTTTCCGCGAAGAGACTCTGCCAGTTGTGGTAGCGGTCTCGGTGGCAAAGTTAAGCTGTTCTGATGAGAGTAACTCTGTGTGTCCCTGGGTAATTAGTGTCATGCTCGTGTGGCGAGTCAGAAAATTTGATTATGAATGTCATCGTCGTCACACTCAAGTTGAAGTACAAGCTAACAACTTTGGAAAGCTCTTCTCCTTTCATAGTTTCGTTCCAGTTCGTAATTCTACGATTAGGCCATGTCGCATAAAATATTCGTGTAAATCGATGAGCACATGCAGAATGTCATGTATTTTCCATGCAAATCTTTTTATTTAAATTAACTGATTATAGCGACAAAACGTCCTCTACTGACCTGTTAATTCTTAAAAATATGTGAAAAGAATATAAAATACTTAATGTCACATAACCATAACACGAAGATATCAACGCAATGCGTTAAAAAAATTGCAAAATTGAATTGCATTTCAGTAAAATTATTGGAATGTTTTTGTATTGTCATCTTTGAGCTGACAAAAGCATACGTGGACTGATATGAATATAACGAATAAAAAGTAGTCGAGAAGACCAGTTTACATGTGCATGTTTATTTTTAAGGAAGGGTAGCTTCCAACTTTGATCGCATGCCTGCAATAAAGGGCAAAGTTTTTCTTTCGTTTATGTAGCATAGAAAAACATAAAGCTCAGCTTCAAATGAGGTGAATGTGATATCTATAAAACGTACACAACATTTTCGCTTACATCTGCTGAGTATGTGACGACATGCAGCTATCTACCTCCTCCTCCTCTTTCACTAAAATGCCGTCGTTTTGGCTCCTGACGGCTCTTACTACCACTGCACCACCACGACTGTTCCTACTTTCTTTACTACTTCTGGTCATATTTTGTATTTATGTACTGACTAACTGACTGACTTGGATTATTAGACTTTTGACGAAAAAGGAGTGAAAGGGAAAAGTGAGAGGGAGAGGGAAAGAAATAAGAGCAAAAAGCTTTAGTATGGAACGCCGGCGAGGAAAGTTAATCCGGGAAATTACTTGAAATCACGACATGCAACCTGAACTCTGTCTCTTAAGCCAGTCTGGATTTTTCTTCTCATTGCCTCGTTTTCCCTTTCATGGCTATGTCATACATAACCATTTCTTGCCGCTTCATTCATGTGTTTTATTCATTTTCTTTACAGTTGTGTTGTGTGTTGTGACTTGGAGTGAGTATACATGAATGTGCTTATGATATCTATTAAGAAAAAATGTTTGCAAACCAAACATGCATTGCAGGTTCACTGATAATACTAGTCAAAGTCAAAGACACACACACGACATGCATGTAGCTACATTTTATGATATTGCTTACTATTTTTTTTGCTGGTGCGTCTATAATTGCATGTAATGCACAGGTTAGGAATTTGTATACATCGACAGCATATTATTGACATGATCATCTAACTTTTATCATTTTTAACGAAGAATAATATCATATATTATTATGCCTTATGACGACATGTTTCAAACGTAGTCTGAATTCATAGTCATTTAGAAACTTGATGTTGTTACAAAAAAGAGAGATGTAACTCGACTAAATCAATTTAATATTCTATCAGGATTAATCAAGGGAAATTGCTTTCGATCAAAATTCTATTCATTAGAATTCCGTTAGACAAGCGGAGTAACTGGAGTAAAAAAATAACCTGAGGAGAAAGCAGGAGATAGATTGAAAGATTCGGATGACACTGCGAAATGAAGTTGTCACATTTGTCATTTTGTTAGTTGTGTTAGGAAGTTGGTTCGATTTATTTTTGTAGCTCACGGAAGATTTTTGTTTCAGGTGAAAATCGCAGTTGTATTACATCCTATTATGTTTGCATGCGTAGGTATCTACATTCTATCAGGTGAAATGTAAATAGACCCATTCCCCGTTTCGTTCCAATCCCATTGTCACTTGTGAATTAAACATTTAGTTGCTTGTTTTCTTATGATACGGAAATCTGTCTTTCATAAATGATGGATTTGTCTTTCAAACTGCCAGGATGAAATTTGTAAATCTAATGTAATCATGCTAAAATTTCTCTTGCACAAACATCGAAACATACACGAAGAACAAACAAAGGAGCTAAAAATTGTACAAGCCAAACACTTACAAGATACAGTTGCAACATGTTATGTTACACACTCATATTTACTTAACTTCCATTATTTTTAGTATCCAAAATTTTCAAATTTTCAACCTATTCACATTGACAAAAACTGTCAATTAGAGTAACATTTTATTGGCAATTAAATGTAACAAACTAATGAACCATTTAAC
Source organism: Orchesella bifasciata (assembly GCA_034697805.1). Lineage (NCBI taxonomy): Eukaryota > Metazoa > Arthropoda > Collembola > Entomobryomorpha > Orchesellidae > Orchesella > Orchesella bifasciata. The sequence continues at coordinate 4,769 of JAQGAP010003680.1, read as the reverse complement.
GTCTAAAAATGTTACTAATAAAATCAATGAGAGTGAGTGATGCTTGATTGAGCAGGTAAGCAAAGAGTATTCATGAAATTGGCAAGGACGAACATTGTTGTTCTACTGTATCTTTACAAAACTCGTAGGCGTAGGACTGGTCAGTCCCCCAATTATTTATAGCCATTAGCGTGGTGATATTATACTTTCAATTTAAACAAAGCATGGACCCCAAACGAGCACAACTTGATACCCCAGCAAACATATCAGAACAATCCACATGGAAATATCCGCCAGCTAATGTGCAAGGTTGGATATTGTGTATGTTCACGCAGTCAATCCTGTAATGTAATGTGACTATGAATTATTTATTTGTTTTGCTAAAATTCTCACAATGACAGTGTTCCTGCTCTTTCAAAAAGCAAATAATCAAGAGCAACCGTTCTTTCATTACAGTGAAAGCAATGTGTCCAGCTGACTGACTGTGGGAAAATAAGTAGATGGATGAATGACCACCACCACCTCCTGCATTATTAAATGAGCATGAAATGAAAGTATCTGAGTGAGTAGACTGCATTTGTTCTGTAGGCAGAGAAGAGAGACAAAAATGGATTTACATGTAAATTTTCTCCTTTCCATTTTAAATGTGAGTGCTGGGATTTTCCTTGTTAATAATGTGAACTACCCATCGAAGCACTTTCTTGTCATTGTCACAATCAGCTCAATTCAATCGAATATATTATTGACCTTTTCAATCTCAATGTGAGAACATGGAGTTTTAAATCCCCAAATGTATAATGAACTCTCAAATCACCCTTTACTACCAAAATCTGTATCATCATCAGGTAGAAGCCCACGCATATCAGGTTTATTGTCTTTGTTTTATTATGGAAACAAGGGCGAATCATGATTCTATTAACGAGCAAGCTCAAGTAATCGCTGGTAATCAGATCGGTGGTGTACATCTCCAGCTGACATGTAAACATGTCGTTCTCATGCCAGACTCCTCTATCTATTTCCTAATTCGTCATGCGAGAACCAAACCAGGTCGTCCTCCTTCTAACTAACAATGCGATTGACAAGAAGTTGAGCTTTTCGTTATCGAGATAAACACACAGGATTTATTTTAGGACAAACAAGTTTTTTTATTATGTTTGATGAAACCTTTGCTAAAGGCCACGGCTTTCCCCTCCATTTCAATCAGATTTCAGGGGAATCAACGGGAAGAAGACTCATTGAATTCATAAAAGAGACAATAAAACAGCATGATACATTTAACAGCTACCGTAACAAATTCATAATCATAAAATATTGTTTTGTCGATTTTAACCTACACAAATTTGTCTGAGGGACTGTCTTTGCAATCAAATTTACGACTGGATTTATTAGGATGTCACCAGACATGTCGGTTATGGTACGGTTTCTACCTAAACTATTCATTTAAGGTCTTGGTTGAAATTTCTTTAATATTACATTTAAAACCAAAGGAATGTGCGTGTACTTTATAAATATAAATGTGTAGTTATTTACGCACCATCCCATTAAACCAGTGGCATAAATATATAAAATTCATATTCATTACATTTCCCAGCTCCATCACGCTCAATAAATCTCGACTCTCATCGTCCGTCTACATGTCGGCATTTCAGCGTAATTTTTCCGGTTCGTAAAAAGATGAAAGAAATGGACTCATGTCAAGTTCCAACTTTGGTTTATCAGGACACACACGTGTTATGCGATATGAGCTTTTATGCATCTTCAACTTTCCCATGCATTTTTGTGTAGGAAATGAGCCCACGTTCACTTAGGTACTAACTAGCCAGCGTAAACAGTAACGAGAGGTTGTTTTGTGGAAGTTGCATGCACTTTTGCATAAAGTGTGCATTTGTCCACATGTGTAGTTCTCTCACCCTTTTTTGTAACCTTAGATGGCATGCTGAAACATAGGAAATATAAAATACAGTATGCGTCAGGCATTAACAGCTTGTTTGCACAAAAAAAAATTAAGGAAAGAAAGTAAAATGAGTGAGCAAGTTACGGGAAGCTTGTCAGGGGTGAGTTATTTCCGAAAGACACGCAAAATCCTTGAATGGAATGCCTACTCTCTCCCATATTACATGATATGTTTGCATAGACCTATATGGATATACCCCAACTGTACAGAACAAGTTGGTTTGTGTCGTTGTGGCAGTATTTTTTTTACTTACAGACTCCATGAAACAATCCTTTCCACTCTCGTTTTCTATCCCAACAACTGAACTAATATCATACGGTGGTGGTGTTTACAAAAGATGTTTTAAAAGCCTTCCAGGTGAAATTTCGTAGCTTTCCGAACTAAAAATGTTATTTAGTGAACTGTACCATTGTTCAATCATATGGGATATGATATGAGCTAAAGTCAAACATTGTGTAACATAACCAATCTGAAGGAAAACACAATCATGTGAAAATGCCATAGGTATGTGTGTGATATGAGCACATGCATGGTTCATGGGAGGCAAAAGAACCAATCGAAAATTAATTTTTGGAGAGAGCACCACCAGAAATTTCTCTCAAAGTTATTGCCTCCCTGAGGGACCCCTTTTATGTGACATAAGACGAAAGCGACAGACGACGTCTTTTGGATGAGTATTTTTTTTGTTACAGGTCGAAAAGATGTTGGGTATAATGATAAAATGATAAAAGCGATAGTTCTGCTTTTACTCTCTGTGATTAGGGTAGGAAAAGTTGTGGGAAAGTGAATCATGGTAGGATCTCAGCGGGTCCAGTTGGAAAATCTTTTCTTGTTGTTTTTCCATGTCGTGTGTAAAGGGTAAATCTTGAGTTTGTCTGCACAAAAGGTGCTTCAACAAGACTGCAAGATGAAGTGGTAAATCAAGGGTAGATTATCTTCGTGAAATCTTCCTTTCTACTAAGGATAAATATCTTCATTTTTCTGTTTTGCACTTTCACTTTATTTTCTCGTACTTTGTGCATTATATCCATGCAATGTTGGGAAAAAGGAAGGAAGATCTTCGAAAAATACAATGAAAAAAATGAAACTTACACACTGCAAGTGTCATCGCAAAGTTCATGCTGTATTTTATTTTGACACTGCTGACTTTCCTTACCAACTTAAATACTTTTCGAAGAGTTGACTTTCTGCAATGCATTATTTGGGGTTGTATAAACATGTATTTCTTGAGATTTTGGGATAGCTTCCTTTTGTTATGCACAATTTGTGTTTTGTATTAACTGTCAGATCATTTCCCTGTTTGTCCGTCAGTCCATTTGGGAATAGGATTTCTCATGCACGAGGTTAACTTTCTTACACCAATGTTGAAGAAAATTATCTAGTGGAATCGAATGTTTATAGATACAAAACGGTGAAAGTTGCAAGGTCATTTAGCCCTTAGTAAATCAAATCGCTCCTTCGTTACATTCCTTCTTGTAGGTCCATATAATTCAAAAACTTGCAAGTCGAAACAATGCAAACAAACCCTGATACAAATGCAAATGCGTTCAACTCGCAAACATAATGCAAACAGGATTTCTAGTTTGTGTATAGACTAAAGCTCATCTCAGCCCAGAGTAGAGCATCCTTTTACCCTTGTTCTCAATCTACAACAACTTCAACCGCACACGTCGTCAAAAGATTTATTTACCTACGGATATTGTTGCAATGAGAGTACTTTTTGATGGTAGTTTTCATGTGATCTTGTTCTGAATGCAGTTTTATCATTCCTTCAAACAAGGAAAAAGTGATCTTTTCAGTTTCCAAAAGTTACTTTCTCCATGTCCGGGTGTAAAAGGAGACAATTTATTTCATGATTTTCACTTATTTTTATCTCCATTATATTGTAAATATTGTTAGCACAAAAAGTTGTGCAGCTATGTACATACATGTGCTAGAAACTCGATTTCGTGCTGAAAAACAATCTGTGAGATTAACTTTTTTCCAGCTGCACATGCTATATTATAATAGCAAGATGCAAATACCAAATTGGGGCATGTTACGACAGCACCAAAAAATACGTAGAAAAGTACAATTTTAAAATAGAACTTGATGCAGTGTGAACAAAACGTACCTACTGATGTGCAATGGAGTTTATTTGACTTAAAATATCGAAACATGGAGTCATTATCGTCTTATCGTCACGTTTGAAAATCGTTCACCTCGTGCGAGGGTGCAAATATTTGCTTATCTCACGTTTCCTGTTTATTGAGACGTGATAGTAAATGACAAATGTGGGGTTACCGATTTTCGGTGAAAATCACGTTCACCCTTTCGGCGCAAACATGGATTTTGTTTGCGATGCTAACCAATAATGCTGCAACACAATTTGTATCATTATGATTTCATGTATTTTAAATGCATCAGTGAAATCACATGAAAAAGACGTAATGTTTAAACATTTTAAGGACAACAGACAAAAAAAGCTTGTTAACTCCTTTCCATTGCGATCGTGTATCCTTTCTTTCCGAGGCAGAAAAGTAGGCACAACTTTAATTTAAAAGAAATGTGAACCAAAACAAGATAAAATTACAGTTTGTTGCTCTATTTAATTTCAAATCAAAATTCGCCCTGAATCCCATTTTGTTGTCAAAACCCTCATCTTTGTTCCTGTGAAACTCTAGATTTTGTTGACCTTCCTCAGAGCTTTCTCTCTACTACTTCTCAATTCTCTCAACGTCCACGTCAATTTCTTCTCAGAAATGTAAAATCAACAAGATGAGATTCTAACGGATGATCTGAAGGATTACATGGTTTTATTATTTTATTATCATTTCATTAGTTCTCCGTTGTCTCA
>JAQGAP010003679.1:0-11909 GCA_034697805.1 Orchesella bifasciata | reverse complement strand
ATGTAGAAGCAAACGTGAAGCTCAACTGCTGCTGCTGAGAAGGAAAACTATAAAACCGAAAACGAGATATGTGGGAAGGGGAGAAAGCTAACAGTAGGGAATGAGTGAAAGGCCTTAAATGAAGTCACCCTTTCCTTTTCCCTTCCTATTTTGCTGTTAGCATACAACGGGATTGCTGATGGGTTCGCTTCCCTCTCACTCAGTCTGTGTGTGAGTGAGCACGAAAAGGATCGATAACTTGGTTTGGTAGTTAACAAGAGTGACTAGAGGACACGCGGGGGCCTTTCCTATATATACGTGTATACTTTCCTTCCTTATATTATTCCTTGCTCAGAGCAACAACACAGCTCCTTTGCAGACATTTCTTCCTTTTCCTTCCAAAAAAGAAACTGAACAACTATATGTACATGAATGAGCTTACGTATAATATTATATTCATGCTTTTGATGTTCATCGTCGTGTGCTCCCTTTTCCCTCTTTCATTTTCTTCCCTTTTCCCTTCCTCAATCTCTATCTTTATATCTACAAGGATGGCTCCCTGTCAAACCATTTTTGTTGACCAGGAAGAAAGAATGGAGAGATCCTAGAAATATTCCGGCTGAGTCACGCATTCTACTTCCCTTTTGTCTAGGTGCATATAACTAAAACTATATTGGTACTTGGCTGCTCTATACTCCACTTCTCCGTGCACTGTGAGTGACTAGGGCCCGAGGGATATAACAAGATTCTATGCATTTGTATCCATACAAACCCGATTTTTCGGTGGGGGAAGCAAGAAGGATCGGGTAAAGGCTCGTGTGCTTCTCCTCCCCGTTGGCATTTAGTAGAATGGCGTGCACTTACATTCACCATTTCAATCTTTCCCATTTTCCACGTAAATGTCAGACAACCATAATAATATAAAAGAAGGAGAAAGGACAATGAAGGGTTGAGTCTTCTGAGTACCGCTCTGTTCTTCCATATCCGATCTGCTCATCTCATCTCCCTTTTGCATGCCAGCCCCAAGAACAAACTCCCTGATTTTTCAGTTATTTTCTACCACAAAATTCTTCTTTCCTCCACTCAAAGCCCCACTCAAGAAAATATCCTTCGACAGCACAACTTAGTTTTTTGAGGACAGCCATTTTGAATTAATTTAGCAGCCCGGCCAGTCTAGTAGTTCGTCGACGAAGGAAACAATTATTATTATATTCTTTAGTGAACAGAAACGTACCTTATTTTTTAAGTTATGCTGTCTCTCTCCGTCGTTTGAGTGAGTGTGCTGTTTTTTAACCATCCATATTTAAAACATATTCATCTTTTCATTTGCAAACGGCTGCTGACATCAACCGTATCACGATCCATATGGAAATGGATTGACTTGACGGAATAGGTAATTTTCTGCATAATATTTATATGGAGCTCAACGAGAAAGGGTTCTTTGCTCCTGCATAATATTTTACATTATCATACGTTTATCTATTCCAACTCCAACATAAATATTCTACTCCCAGGGAAAAAAGGATTCAGGAAATGGGTAATGTACGTACAAAAAAACAGTCCAATAGTTAATACAATACTGCCATATAGTTCACCTCATCTTCATCATTATCATCATCTCATGTGTCAGATCTAAACCATTGTAGTTCGGTGGTGGTGGTGATGATATTTATTCTAATGTCGTTAGCTCGACTCTCTTGCGCAGAAGTGTGTTTGTATAATATGTGCTTTTGCGTTCTCCGTTTAACTGTGTTAATATGTTAGATACGGATGCGAAGAGAAGAAGGCTTTTTTGGCGAAGAGATGATGTTGGGGATCCATGTTACTTACCTGTTGAGTTTAGTTGACGCATTTTCGTTCCGTTGTTTCTTCTTCGTTGGTGTTTGTAGTCTATTTGTATTGTTAAAGGAGTAAGTAGTAGGAGCCAAACTTAATTTGTGCACATCCAAATGTTCAGTGTTTTGTTAGAGATTTGTTAGTTTAGGATATTATGTTTGGTATATATCTATAACTCATCTCATCTCATGGCATGTAAATTTCTGCCCGTGGTCCAAGGTTGTGAACGAACGAACGAACAGAGGATTAGGATTGGCTGGTGGTGGTTGTAAACGCTCATAATTATTGCTGTATATATTCATGGTGTTGGTAGTAAAGCGTATGTAAATTTTACTGCCAGTCCGTAGGTTTAATTAGCTCATTCAGTGAGTATATTGGCAGTTAGGATTATTAGAGAATAATATGTAAGTGTTGTAGTAGTTTAGTTGGGTCTTGGGATCCCAGTTCAACGTCAAACGCTGAACGCTGCCTTGTAAATTGTATATAACGTCGATAGTTAATAGTATAGTTGGTACAAGAGCCTAAGAAAGGTTAAGATTATTCAGAGTTAAATTTAGTATTATTGAAATTGGATTCTTCTTCCGCTACAACTACGACGTACTGTCGTATGATAATATTCTTCTCTTGTCTTGAGGACAGAATGTTGATAATTGCAATTTGTAATAATCAATGATAATAATAATGGGTTTTTTGTTGGATTTGCAGACTGCATCATCAGAATAAGGAGGAAACTTTGGAGGAGAGGGGAAGAAGTTTAGATTTGTTGTTTGGTTGAGACGACCAAAGTGAGTGGGACCCTTTTCAGTTGAGGAGTACAAGGGTTGAGTATCAAACTGAAGCCGAAAACTGTGGACAAAATGGGTGGAGTTCAGGATCAGCATTTTTGCTTGCGGTGGAATAACCACGCAAGCAACTTCACAGAGGTTTTGGACCGCCTTTTGAGACACGAGTCGTTGACAGATGTGACGTTAGCGTGTGAAGGAGAAACTTTCCGAGCCCATCAAACCGTGCTGTCAGCATGTAGTCCTTATTTTGAAAATCTTCTTGTGAAGAACAACCATCCTCATCCAATTATTTTCATGAAGGATATCAAGCCCTCAGAAATGAAGGCGCTTTTGAGTTTTATGTATAAAGGAGAGGTCAACGTTTCGCAGTCAAGCCTCTCTGACTTTTTGAAAACTGCTGAAGCCTTAAAGATTCGGGGGTTGACTGAGGGGAATGAAGGAAGTACAAATGAAAATTGCACTGGTAACAAGGATAGTGCCTCTTCCATTGGGAATAAACCTTTGTCTTTGAGGTCTGTGAGTTCCAACAATTGCAATGACACCAATGGTGGCTACGACAATATTCCCATGCTTAAACGACGTCGGGCGTCAAGTGGTAGTAGTGAGGATATGGAACCATTACAATTATCTAACCATAATCACAATCATCAGGTAAGAAGGGGGAGCATTTGCTTTGCTTTGCTATATATGTATGGTTGAGATTTAGTCAGGTTTGCAGGAGTATGATTCATTTGTTTTTGTATAGGATTCGGGACGTGGCAAAAATGATATTTCAATGAGCTCCATAAACCGGCCTTCACCACCAGCTTTAATAGCAATTGGAAAACAACAGGGCAGCCGTTCTTCTGCTTCATCCCAGCCTAGTCCAATGGTGCCCCACGACTCTGGACCGTCTCTTTTGGATCCTTCTACTTTCTTAACCCCCGTCTTGGATTCTTCAAACAAAAGCGAACAGGATTATGAAATTGTGGAAACGAACTTGAATATGAATATGAAGGTTGAGGATGATGATGACGATGATGATGATGGAATGGATGATGGTCGATATTCTCTTGGATTCTTCCCTTCGTCTTCATTACTTGTATGGAATGCTGTTTCGACTTGACTTAAATTAAATACTAAATTGCTAGTACATCTATAAGTGCACATGCACTCATTCATGTAATGTAGGTTGACCAACCAGTTGAAAATTTTCATTTACAGGAGAAATCGAGTGATGATGACAAGAATGATGGCGGCGACTCGGATCATCAAGGTTCTACTAATGTTGACGGAATTGAAGTAACAGACGGTAAGCATTGAAGTTTTTTAATGTTTGTTTTTCTTTTTTTTACAACAAATTCACGATTAATCGCTACCAGTTTTTAACTCTTTAAATGTCTGTTTCCTAACTGTTTCAAATACCCGATAATTTTTGTAACATTAGATTCAGGATTTTTTCCCCTTTCCCATCAAAGTATTTTTTCTTAGTTTTCATGAAACTATATATACTTCATCGTTAGTTTTAATGTAGATCACTTCATATAATCATTCATTTTAACCATAAACAATGCAGTTGCGCATTCGTTTTGCTAGGTGGTAAAGCACGTAGGTGAAAGTATAAAAAGGGAAGTGAAGTGACATACATTCGTAAATACGTGACATTTACAGATTAAGAAAATTCACGTCTCCAAAAAAAACCTCATAAAAGATAGTGATAGGAAGCCATAAACATAAATAGTTACATAAAATTCATTTGTGGATGTGGGTTGCATAATTTCGAACTACCGGTACATTTGTTATAGCTTCTCGCTTAGCTGTTTGATTGAACGTATATTTGCACAATACATTTGGAGGTAGGGAACAAAGTAGAAAAGAAATGATATCCTGTTCATAGGATCTGAGCAAACCATGTAGCCAGAGCAGCAAAAAGCAAGTGATGGGACAGTGATGGAAATTTTACTTGGTTGCAGTTGCAGCTCCACGGGACAGGTCAGAATCTGAATCGTTGAATGAGAAAGAGCGTAACAAGTGTTGTTGGAAAGCTAGTCTTGGAATCCGTGACAGGCTGAAACTGATGCGGCTTAGGTCGACTACACTAAGCCCAATTAATATTCAAACGATGCAAAAAGACAAGCAGAAGGTCACTGTTGAAGACCGACAGTTTAAAGAAGCGAGTGTCCCTAAGCACAAATTCAAACGCTGCATTCACAGTCCATCGTCTCCCCTGTCTTCGGGTGAATCCAAGAAATTGCGAGAAACAGTGAGAGACAGCGTTGTGGAGGTTGATGTGGAGGGACCATCGCATGAATTGAACTTGAGCATTTCATCATCTTCATCGACTCCGAAATGTCCTAGCCAACAGTGTAGTAGTGGCAATAATAATAATAACAAAGGCGGCAGCAGTAGTAGCAGTAGCGGTAGTGCAGTTCCAAATTTCAGGCATAGTTATTATAGTGTGCTTCTTAACAATCGTGCTAGCAGTAGGTATCGGAAAACTAATTCTGGTGGCAGGGGTGGCAATAAAGGTTCCGATAGTAGTGGTAGCAGTCATTTCAAATTTGTGTGCTTCCTTTGTGGTCATGAATATCCCAGAGAGTCGACTTTAAAGAATCATCTTAAAGTCTACCACAAAATTGACCCACCGGACGTCTCCCGAAGAATCAGCAAGTAGACTTAGCTCTTCATATTTTGATTGCCATACAATATATATTCCAATCATACAATATACAATTGTAAAAACAAATCTTTGTGATTGTTGTAGTACATAGTGTTACCCAGTATTGCAACTTAAAACTATCATATTTCAGTCGTATTTAAGATATGTATGCATTGTTTCTGATACATCTCATTGGGATTGTATCATTATTGAAATTAAAGAGATTAACTCGAGGCTTTAATTTTCCGTTGTGTTATTGTCCAGTTTTCTTTCATTCGAAAAGATACGTTATTAACGAAAGCAGGTTTCACCTAATAATACACCTCACACATCCAAAAGCATTTGCATTTTGTGCTCACGTTAGCATCTCATTCATCACATTCCACATCATTGATATGATATGCAAGTTTTTTGTAAGCTGGAATGTCATACAAACAAGCGTCTTCTTGATGACAAGAAACTGGCAATTACATTACATTAAAATGTACAGGTGTGTATTTTTATTAGGTGCATAAATAAGTTTGAACCAAACCAAATGAAGTAGTACAACGTAGTTTCTAAAATATGTTCCTTTTATACGCAAAGACTGTAAACTAAATATATCCTAAAAAAAAAGACATTGAAACAAAAATCTATAAGGAAAACGGTGTTCACATGGTCTGAGACTGTCGGTTGTATGTTTCCAGGACGTATCTATGGATCCATTTTCGAGAAGGTGAAGGGAAGCCCACACCTAAAGAGGTGTAAATTATGTGGAAAACTGGTTAGGGGCCGAAAACACAGGTGAATCCAACGAACACAATTTTTTTATTTGAACAGAGTAGGTTTATTGTTAGGGTGAATGCGGTTATAGAATAACAAATTAATATGTACACCTTTTGTGAACATATTTTTTAGATTTGTCCACATGCCTGGCACCTACAGCTGCCCGTACGTAGTCTCATTCAAATTATAAAACAAAAATTGCAAACATTGTAATGCAAAAGACTTTTAGACTGAATAACATATAAATATACTTGTTGTAATGCTGTGAACGACTAGGTACTGCCCTTGCGTCTATACTCGTAGTGATAACCTGAACGCCCATGTCCGGGTGAAGCACGGAAAGCCTAAGTGTCCCACCACAACTAACAACTCGAGCAACTCTACAAGTCCGACAATTAATTCCGCTTCCAGTACGTTGGTCAGTCTCATCAGTGCTGCGAATGATTTCAAGTAGTAAACTGTCATCTCAACCAACTCATCATCGACCGTTTCTTTTGATTCCTGTCGTCGTCACTGTAATCTTCACCTTTACTACTACTACTACTACTTCTCACAACCACAAATTTAAAAAAAACAGACGCTGGCCATCCAACTACAAAATATTTCTCCGGACCAAAGATTTTTATTCATCTGTTTTGCAACTATTGCACACAATGGAGGATTTTGTTCGAGCTGGCGAATTTTATGCAGAGTTAGTTGATCATACAAAGTTGTCTGACTCTATATGTAAATTAGTGCTTAGGACCACAATTTATGAGAGTTAAAAGTACGGAACAAAAAAGATGAGTTTCATTTCCCACATTTCTCACTTGTACGTATGAAGAGTGAGAAAACTTTTTATTTTTTGAAAGATTGAGTTATTTCAGTAAGATATCACGTACCTTGCAACTGCAACCAACTGATACAAGGTTTTAGGACGAAAAAGGGAATGAATTTGTCTTAGCAAGATGTGCAAGTAAATCATATTAATCAAGACCAAATATATAAAACCAACTTATTAGTCGTGTAAATAGTTAACATTGTATACTATATTATATAACCGTAACAAAAAATGTTCAGTACCAAATTAATTGGTTCAAGTTCAGGCTTTAATGATGTCTAGTGGGAATGAGTGAAATACGGATTCAGATACAGCCACTGAAAGGTTAGGATTTATATTAAGTTAGCTGCGCCCAAGAAAATTGTGCAATTATATATATATAAAAGATACACATTTCATACAGAATACTTGGACTAATTCAACGCATGCATATTGAAGAAAAGGTAGGGTTATTATTTTCAGGGGTTATTTAATCGAATCGGCCGGCAATGTAGTATAATAAGGGGTTAAAATGTTTTTCTTGAATTTTATTGCTACTTGGGGATATCATACATCAGAAACAAGGGACTACATACTTTATTGTGTAAATTTTATGCTTCCATATATGGGTTTGTTATGTTATCTAGTAGCTTTTGAGTTTTTTAACACTGAGTACCTAATCTAATATTTAACACACAACTAAAGATTCTGAGTTGAGTCATGATCAGTCACACACGACAGGGGTTCTTTTTGACGTTTGTTTGTTCTAGACTATTTGCAAATATAATATTGCTTGACAGCTTAGCTAGTTTTAGTCACAAATATTCAGTTGTTATTTTAGTCGTCTGGTAAAACAGCACAATCATTGTTGCAATTTTATTTGTTTCGGTACTATCATAATATGTTTTAGTTTGTCGTTCATCGTTGCGAGCTGTCATGATCGGCGAGCATGTACAAATCATTCTTGTAGGTTTTTATAAACACCACGAGAGGGGTATAAATGGACTGTTCGGAAAATATAAATTTAGAAAGTGTCATAAATAGAAGGTTCATGAATTTGTTTGAAATCATCCAATTCAATTAAAACAATCATGATTGAATGTAAACTGGTGAGTGTGAAGACTTTTGTAGGTAACATAAGATCTTCATAGATGTAACATAAAAGTGTTCGTAACAAAAAAAATCGTCTGCTAAAGTTCTTCCCTTTTACTGCAGTGTCAGTATTTTTGTGCTAAATCGAAACTATTATCATTATTATTATTAATTATTATTATTGTTACTGCTTTTGTTTATTATTTCCTTTAGTTGTTGTTGACATGTACCCTTAATTACAATATAATATATTATGTAAATCCGTAATCATCACCATACAGTTCATTTTTCGTCCAGGTTTGTCTTGATAGAATTTCTAGTGATGTCACGTTTGTTGTTGGTTTCAAAAAAGTATGGCAGCTCTCGAGAGTTTGTTTAATATCAGTCATTAGAATTTCCTGCTTCCCTTCATATGATCATCTCGTAGTTTGTAAAAGAAATGAATATTCCTTCCACAAAGAAACCACCTTTTAGCTTAAACCTTAAGGCATGTCTGTTAGATCTATATATATGTATGTAATAGAGTAATGAGGGTAGAATTATTAGTACATACACACATAAGAACCAAGTACACTATTAATGCGAACTTCTAGCTGTGCTGTTATGCGCTATGTAAAAGCCACACGTGTCGGGTCCATCTTTTTCTCTATTGATTTTGATAAATATATATTATTCTACATACTTACTTGTAAGTACTAAGTTAGGAAACTCACACTTTGGAAAAAGCTCGTTAACACAAATTATAGTTGTTATCTGAGCCAATGACTGCAGATAAAAATGCTATTACACTTGAAACTTACTGAGTTTTTGAGCACTACATGCCTGAATTTTTTGGAAGCAAACAGAAAAATTAACTATCTTAATACTTATAATGAAAAGTAACTTTCTAAACGAGAAAGATTCTGTGGAAAATCTGCCTTTACAGAGTAACAAATTTACTATATTGTTCTATTAAAAAAACTGAATCTTTATATGAAATAGAGTATAATTTATTACAGATATTTACACAAAGATTGAAAAGAGTCATATTAAGGGATGGTGAAGAGAACGAAAAATATACATATATTACTTGATTACTAAACCCATTATTACGGATCGTAACTTAGAACGGTGTACATGATGATGATAACTAACTAATAATAATTATTATTATAAGTTTAGGTTAGGTGCAATGTATTTTAAATATGTCTAGTATACTGATAGGTTAAGTGTAGTAGTACCCAAAATATGAGTTAGTTATGACTTAAAATATGTTAGTTGTATAATAATATTGATGACCAGTTTAGTGGCTGTGTTTTTTTAATGGTGCACAACTCGTTTTGTCCGGTTTGACGATACCAAAAATTACCATTTTGATAGCATGTAACTTTTTTGTGTGCTAATTTTTTGTAATTAGTTTAATTAATACATTATTGTAGTGTAATCAGAACGGAATGAAGGGAAAGGAGAAACTCCAAAACGGTGTTTTAAGGAGTGCTTTCGGATCTAGTAAAACATATACTTTTACCATGATATACGTAGATCAACATTGTGTAGGTTGTTTTTTTTGTGTCAGATAAACGATGTGCCGATTGCGTAATAGACTAATGACTACTACTGATATTACCTGTATCTGCTTTCCTTGTAGCTCCCACCTTTGCTACGTTAATTCAAACTAATTCTGGCTATCCCCAGAAATTGGTATATTGCAGAAAAGGTAAATGTTTGGTGCATGATTTCGTTTCATGCATGAAAGTGAGCACATTTTTCTAATCTCATTTAGTGTTGTTTTATCTCTTTTAGTGACTTTTTTTTTGTTTTAATTACAACTGTTAGCTTGTTTCTTGTTATCCACAATAATGATATATAATAGTAAATCCATTTCTGAATACACACAAGAGAGTGTGTACGGAAATCTTCACGCAGTAAACCCAAATCCCAGCCAGTTTTTATTGAGGTTCTTGAAAGCTCCCCAGATAGTCTCCCAAAGATTACTGTCTGTGTTTGAGCCACATCTTTTACGCAAATGTTTTACTTTCAACTATAACTTCAATGTATAATTATTATATTATTGTTGCTCTTTATCTTATGTATCTTATCTTATATACACATAAGATATAAAATTAATGTCGTACCGTATAACTATAAATTAAAATATCAAATGTTTGGAGAAATAACAAGTGTTGAGTTCATAATAAAGCCAACGAACGCCAAAAAGTATACAGGTGATGTTCAATACAAAGCGAATTAACACATTATTCTAAAGCATCCTATTGGGCATGTATTATGGGTTCAGTCAGAATCATTATTATCACTTGTTAACTATGTATCCCGTGATCCATTAAAGTTGCAGTTTGGCATTCCTGGAGGTTTCAGACCACGCGGTTAGTATTCAGGTAGAATTGTATTTCTCGTAGTGGTTCATTATCTGGTGAAGGTGTAGGCTTTGGAAATTTCATTTCTAGATTTACTGGCTCTGTGATAAATGGTGACGGTAACGCATTTCTCTCCTAATGTTAACTATAATGCACTCACTTAGGCATGCAATGCACTTTCCATTTCCCCACTTGATCCGAAAATTGGTTCTGTCATTATCTTAGTTATGTAATATTATTATATGGTGGTTGTAGCAAGGGCTTATGGTTTCAATAACATGAGGAACTTTGACTTTCTCCCATTCTCTTTCTCCCTAACATACAAGTACCGATTCAAACTAACTTTGTACATATTGAGTTTTTTTTACATTTTGCTTGAATTTTGGTAGGTATAATTTTCCTCTCCGATTTTTGAATACTACTACTACTAGACTTTGCAATTTTCCAGCAATAATAACTTTCCAAAATATATGCCATACCATTACACTTCCTTTCATCTAGTTAGTAGTAGCAATCCGACTCCTATGGTAGTTAGTTTTTAACCTTTTCCTAAAAATACGCCGTATTCGTACCTCATAAACTTTGACTTTTGGGGGGCTAGTCACAGCTTTTCTTTTAAGTAATTACTTTTTTTTAAATTAGCAATTGATTTTTTTTGGGAAATGGTGGCTACATAACTTAATTTAACAGGTCAGGGATCGTTTCCACCTCGTCCATGCTTCATATTTGAAGCCGTAAGTCCCACTTCGTCGGAAAGGGGTCCTAGTTCTGCGGAGAGAAAGCGTTGTCGCCTATGCGGGAAAGTTGTGTCGAACGATTACCAGCATTACAGAGTCCATTTTCCGGGAAACTACCCTTGCCAGATATGCCAGAGTCTTTTTAAGGTGTTATTCGTTTACCTTTTTAATTTTTAACACTCACCAATTTTTGTATTCAACTTTATTGTTATTACTATTTAAAGAGGAAGGATTACTGGAAAACGCATATGCGCAAGCAACACCAAGTCGCTTTCCCTTCCGCCGCTGAAAGTAAGGAGAAGAAAGAAAGTAGCTCTTCCGCGGTGAAAGTAGAAAAAGAGTCCTCCAGCCATAACATCTCTGAGCATTTGCAGCAGCACCACCCAAAGGACAAAGTTCGAGAAAGAGGAAGCTCATCGTCAAGTCACCACCAACATCATCCTCATGGCGGTGGAGTAGACTCTAAATGATTAAAAAATGGATAGTAAACTCTTAAGTTTTTTATGCAGACTTATTGCATACTATACCTTATACCATTATGCATTTTCATCATCAAAACTTTTTCCAGTTCAATATGGAGTATCAGTACACCATTGTTGCCTTCTAATGTGTACAAAAGAAACTGTCTCTCTATTATTTGTTAAAAGAAGAAGAAAATTTGTGCGTTTTCATATAAAAAATTGTAATAATTATTTTGCTGTTAACCAAAAATGTATCCACCAAAAGATAGTGGTTAAAGTTCAACAAACAAAATGCCTTTACCGTCACGCGCAATACCTCCATTCTAAACGAAATTTGACCTCTTGACCAGCGAATACAAAAATTCAGAATATTTGTTGCTAAAATTAGGCATAATTTTTATGCAATAATAATTATTGATCCACCTGTTTTATGTAGAATTATCACTGTAACAAATGTTAATAC
>JAQGAP010003678.1:0-11915 GCA_034697805.1 Orchesella bifasciata | reverse complement strand
TTGTGGGACAATGGGTTTTCAAAGAAAGGTCGTAAACCTTTTAAGGTTCCAGAAGAAGTTCCTTGGTCTTCCCTTATAGAAGTAATAGATCTGAGATTTATGTCCTTGACTGAGGAACGAAGAGGACTCACTGCTGATAACAAACGATATTTGAAATCAAAACTTTTCAGGTAAAATGAGTTTTGATTTGGCAATTTAATTAGGTTTGCATTTAAGATTTTCTGTGTCAAGTGAAATTACACCCTGAAATTCCCCACTCTTATAGGAATGAAATACCAGCGAATGAGATGGTAAACTGGAAACTCTTTTGCAAAGATGCTTTCATTGAAGTAACAAAGGAATTTGGATTTGGATATGATGAGCCCTGCAGTGAAGATCAGCCAAAAAAGAAAAGCATAACTTTTTGGGAGTGGGTATTTTCCACATTGAAGCTTTTGTCGTGGTTTTCTGAGGACCCAAAACTCGCAGACCAGAGCTTGAAACGACTTTGGAGTCAAAACAAAATTGTGGGCTTCATTTCAGAGACTGACATGATAGAAATGTTGAGAGTCCCAAATAAAGTGAGACCAGGAACGTTTGTTCTGCGATTTTCAGAAAAACGACCAGAGTCCATTGGCGTATATTATTACAACCATCGTAGTAAGTGTCTAAAATTTTTTGACTTAATAACTTATGGTACGGAATCTTGGAAATAAGATGGTTTATCTTTTAGCGCAAAATGCGAAAGAAAGTCCGCTTGTCAAACTGAAACCTTACACTATTAAGGAATTGAAGCAAACGCCATTACAAGATCGAATTATCAAAAATCCACTGATTTCTTACTTGTATCCGGATGAAGACAAACACAAAGCTTTCACGAGAACCAGCTCAAGGGGTCAGTTAAGAATACATTTTATCAGTTTAAAAATTAAGAAAGGGATTACTACTGTCTCACTTTCGTCATTGATGAGATTTTTCGTTTATAAAAATTAAAAACCAAATGAAGATTGTGTTAAAACTCAGAATTAAATAAACCTCCTTGCAAAAATATTACAATTTTTGTCTGTCAAATAGATCACAAGACAATCGATGGCTACGTGGATGTTGGAACACAGGAATATTTTTCCAGGTACTTTCCAGTGAAAATTCAGTAAAGTAATTTAAAGTTCCCAGTTGGTTGAAATGTTGTAATCTCTTGTAGCTCAATGCTTGAGCGTTATAAGCCAGGAGTACCACTTCCAGACTTCAACACACCGAGTCCGTCGAGTCACAGTTTTTCATATCAGTCGCAGGCACTGAGTCCTGGTCGAAGTGACTACGACATAAGCAATACCCATTGGCACTCCTCATCTGCTAGGTAAAGAGATTGTTAAAAAAGAAAGTGATAAATTGCGTACTTTAAACTTCATACTGTTTAAAAGCTTGACATGTAAAAAATACATGCGTATTAAGAATTGCATGACAGCTTGTAAAAAGAGACTTTGTGTATAAAAGCTAATAGAGTAGGCTCTTAACGAGTTTACTTGATTGACTGAAACACTGATAAGTTTGTCGATAAATTTTTACATTTAGTAGTTGGTTCAGGTACCTTTATGTAAAGCTGATGTTAAAGATATGCGATGTGTCGCTAAAATTAATGTTCTAACAGATCTTTGTGAGTTAATTAATGTTTTGTTCACAGTATTGAAAACTCCCCAATAAATGTAGTGCCGGTAAGCAGTAATGCCAGTGCGCTGGATGAGTTTTATGAGCAAGATCTACCTGAATTAATGGACATGCATGCAATGGACATGAATGAGGTGGTTCAAAATTGGATGATGCAAGGAATATAAATGAAGTTGCATACATAAATGTACCTCTGCCTTGAGAGAGAACTTTTATTCTTTTCGAATCACTCTTTTATATAAAATTCTGATACACTTCATTCATAGCTTATAAGCTTAGTGCATTTACACATACATCTTAAATAATGGATACATCTCTCTACATCGCTAAGTTCACTGTATAAATTAGGTCAACGTTTTTGCCCTATAAATTGCATTCAATAAAAGTTAATACCTCTTGTATATGTAAACAAATACTGGGGAGGTTGCGTTGCGATACCCTAGCGTGGGGAACATTTATTTCCAGAGTTGCTCATCAGCGCTACCTGTAAATATTAGGTTATGCATCTTCTTGTTGAGCTTTAATATGGATGGTGGCGCATCCGTTATGTGCTACTGATTCCATGTGTTCCATCACGATCCAGAGCATATAGCATTGCAAAATTGTTCCTAAAATTGGTGAAATAATGGCAGGTATAGGGGCTGTCATCGAAAACGCTTCAATGAAAATATCCACGATGAACAGCACGCTTAAGATGCATGTAAGGACGAACCAAGTACGGAGTCTTCTCAAATCACGCTACAACCATTAATTTACAGAACAACTAAATGCATTAAGTCGTCATTCGTCATAATAAAAATTATAAACATGAACTAGTTTTACCTGCTTTGCTGCGAGCACAAGAATAAAGCCTAGGAACAAACATCCTATCCAAAACAATGCATTCATTCCAGATAGGACAACCCTCATAGCATCTGGAATCAACCAAATCGTAATCGCTATTACACCTTTGCTTTGCTTAAGACGCAAAACTTTCATCAATCATAATATTTAATCTCCTGTAAACATACGAAAGCGACTCGGATCCGGCGTCTCCACTGCATTATTACGTTCTTCAACTGCTAATGGAGTTTCTATTGCTAGCGTCACAACGCAATAGAATAGAAATGCACAGGATAATACCTGCCAAGAAGAATAATTATGATATGCATGTATAGAGAAATAAAGTATTAAAACATTATGGAATCTGTTTATTAAATTATGCTAAATACTGAACTTTTTGCTTACGATTTCGATTGCACCTGTTATAATGCATGCCTTCTGCAGGTTAATTATTCCGCAACAAGAGCTAACCATGATTATGTTTAATAAATCACCAGTTTGTCACAAAAAACAGGAGTTTGAACGCGTTGATTCAAACAGGTGGAAAATATAGTGTCACAGTCACAATTTCTAGCTCTTGTCCACAATAGACTCTTGTTTAAACTAATCGTGAGGTCGAAGCTGTGATCTGCAATGGTTTCATGTATGGGAGAGAATCCTCGCAACCGGAATACAGTAGTTGGTTTGTTGGGTACCATTCGTTCAATCGTGCTGCTGCAAGGATAACATGTTTTATGTTTCACACATTCGCAATAAGATTAGTCAGGAAAAAAAACTTGCTTAATAATGTAGAAAATGCCAAGCCCTCTAGCTACAACTATTGCTGTATGACAATCTAAAGTCTTAAAAATCGTGGCTAAGCTGAAAAACAGAACCAATTTGGCTTGAGAAGCAGGGATATTGAAGGATATATATAAGGGATATAAATGAACATCGTTTAGTTATATAGATCCACTCACTCTACGAGGCAAAGCTGTAAAACGGATGATGGAATGTTAACGTGGGGTGAAGCAGAATGCGAATCAACTTGCGATTCTGGAGTTGATGGAGGTAAGTTGTATGGGGTTAAAATAGTTTATTACAATTTTAACAGTTCTATATATATACTCTATTCAATACATGGATGCATGTGTGGAACTAAAATCTTTTTTGCTTGACATATTTGATAGTCCGTAATCGCTGGACCGTGTAAAATTTTTTGGTAGCCCCATTCACGCTAAATTATGCAGCAATGACTGATGTCAAGTACAATGCCTCATGTGAAATTTGCAACTATTGTGTGCTCGAGCTGCAAATAGTAGTCAACAACTCAGTGTGTCTGTTTGATTGAAATGATTAGATGAGGAATGTTGAATGAAGCTAGTGCGTATGTAATTTGTAATTGAACATTTGAACAAGGTTATTTACATTCCTTCATGCAGCAGCAAGGCAGCAATGACACCGCATTGCTGCCTTAGGCTATGCTCTACTCACTCTACTGTTAGAAACATATAGCCAGCTACAATTTGTAGATCTTTTTTCCTCTTTCCAGAGGTAGAAGGTAATGTTGAATGTTGGGTGTAGGATGTTATGATTTTTTGTTTCTAATCGGTAAAATCTATTTTGCTTTTACCGTACAGTATAATAACCCGAGGTAAGTGGCTCAGGGAAAACCTAAATGAACATGATGAGAGTTCTAATGAGCTATCTCTGCGCCATACAATACTAAATTATGTGACCCATTTAAACTCGCAGTTTATATTAGTAATTCGCTATAATATAAATATAAATCCGCATATTTCGAGTTTGACAGTATTTATTAAAAAACCCCAAATAAAAATAGAATATAGAAAAGCTTTTCAGACAATCAGAAAAGTTGTTTCGTCTTGCTAAATGTAATGGAAATTAATATATTGTTTAAGAGATATGTCGTCTTACAATTAATTGTTGTACAATTAGTAGAAACCACCGATGTTGGAATATAATTTTGACAATTTTAATTTTGCAAGTTTCTATTTAAAATGGTGCTGTTTTCATACGGAAGTTTCTTTTAATATATTGTGAGTTTCTGACTTATATTATTATTGTCCCCTTTAATAATTAATGTAGCATAAGTTTAAAAGTTAAATGAACTGTGTCAATTGTTTCGCAATCCTAAATAAATTCATTTACAGAGTTCCCAATTTCTGCGCTGGACTGGAGACAGGATACAACATACACACATATTCCATTTTATTATGATGGGGTGACTGTGTCATTCACGTTAGTTCTGAATTTTTTAAGGAAGGAAAAATGATTTTCTAACTTCTACATACTTAACAGGCATGAATTGCAAATCTGATTGAAGATGCATATTTTTGGCTCATAAATCTTACGTTTATTGCTGTAATTTATGCCAAAAGATGCATTAATAAAAATACGCATAAATAAAAGTTTGATTAGATTTTTAATTAAAAATGCAGTCGCCGTATGTCCTTCCGATATGGATCATCAAATATCACAATCATAGTATGAAGTTTCACATTACCTAAAATCGTAAAGCTACGTTCTAGTTAATTATTTCTCCTCAGCATGATCTACATTGAGATATATGTACTGAGCAACTTTCAATGGGTTCTTGTGTGGTAAGTTGAATAAGTTTTCCAAAGAGGGCAAACTAAGTGATTCATCTGATCCGTTGGTTCGTATCGTGTTTTATCATCTCACTCACTGCCTCGGAGTCCCTTTTCACCCTTTTCACTTCATCAAAAAACCCGTCTGAAGACTTATCTTTTTTATATATATATGCCGTTCCATGCAATTCAATTGCAAACGCAAGCAGTGGGGTATTGTGAGACTTCAATTTTTGAGAGATCAGAATAATATGAAAGGTTTTAAATATGGTTTTATTTCTAATAACGGTAATATGGATTATGTATGTATGTAGATGAAAGTTTAAACAGCGGTATTGTCTTATATGGAGCTGTATTAACTGACGAATTTATGTGCGTAGCTCGTTGTATGTATAGTCATTCAGATCCTTTAATATATTTAGCAAATGAACGTCCACTATATTCGTTTATATCAGAGATATTTTTAGATTGACACCACAAATCTGTCATTCAAACCAACCCATGGCATTATCAAAGACGGCTAACATTTCGAAGAAAGTGCACAATCCCTATTTAATGCAGTTTGGAGCGGTAGTAGTGAGTCGTGTCCGGATTATGTTATGATAATGAAATGAGGTTGAATATGCTGGAAATGATAAGCAAATTCATATTATGTATGGAGTGATCTAATCAAAAATATCATGCTTAGCTTGTGCCCTCGTAATCTTCATTAGCAAATCTATAAATATAGTATGGTTTATCAAATATATGTCCATTATTGCGCAATAAGACCTTGCTTGTATTTATGAGATCAACCACATCAATTCAATGAGATCATGAGATGAGGAATGTGAAATAAAGATGAACAAGTGAACAAATTTCATATAGTCGGTTATTTTTCTTTTATTTAAGCATTGAACTTTTGTCAATGTCTTCGTATTTTGCTTCTTGTATTGAGCAATTATTTTTTGAAGGTTGTAAATGAAAATAATAATAAACAATATAATATACATACTCGGCTAACCATATAATCTAATATCACAGACATCTTCATCTCCAACCAAAACTACCTCAAAAATCTCAAAATAGAAAAAAAACTTGATAGTACAGCATTCGTACGTAAAGCCTAACTCTGAGAAGAAACTTCAGAATTAATTATTCCTACACTTAACATTATATCACATAAACCTGCATGCAAATCTTAACTTTACACACTCAAATATACAAAAGGCAGTAGTAAGGGGCATCAAGTGCACTGGGCATCTTCATGCTACCCTTCTACCAAACATGATTGTCTTGACTGTATCTTGCTGATATTTGTAACTCGATTGATAGATTTGATCAAACAAAAACTAAATCAAAGGACTACTTCTACCAGATGTAGTAAACTATGCTTAAAACTAAAAAATAATAATAATAAATCAAAATTAAAATGATATAAATTAAAATTTTTGAAAAAGAAAGAGAAATACGATTGTCCTACTGAAATCCTAACCTTTTTTCAACTTTCTTAAAACTCCAAAGCCTGCACTGCATATCTTTAAACATTCTGAAAGACTCGAGGAAATGTGAGAGAAAGTTTGCTATTTCCCTCCTACATCTTATATATTGATTTGTTGTGACTCTTTGACTCTAAGTCACACGTTCTATAAAACTATTGAGCAATCTTATGATTTACGAGTTTGTACAATAAAAATGAGATAAATTGGATACGAGAAAATATTTGAACTGTACAGATATAGTAGGATAACTAACACTTGACACTAAAATATTATTTCGCTTTTGTGAAAGATCATCGGGTTTTATGGCTTGTTTTTAAAAAAACAACTACTACTATTAATTTCGATTTGTTGTTGAATGCTGAATTACCACGGTCTCCAAACGCAGCTACCAGTGGGGCTGGGTGGACCGCTGTTGACAGTGAGGGAAAGAGGTGACATTTGAGGAAGTTGAGATTCAGTTGGTGAAGCAGGTGGAGTGTAAGGTCTGTAGTCCCCGCTTTGATTGCTAGCATTGCTGCATGAGGAGCTGGGACGGGTCAACCCCGGTGAAACTGGAGCTGGGGATGGATTGGCCATTTTGTTGAGAGTGTGACCAAGGTGGACCATGATGGAGGATCCAAGTTGCACATCGATTTTTGGTGTAGTGGCCAAAACTCGGGAGACTTCTTGAGCACAATGGGCAAAACCGTTGCGGAACTTGTCATCATGTCCCAAACTGGCTTGAGAACGGACCATTTTGTTGTGTTGTTGTTGCAATTTGGTCATGTGGCGCACTGTGAGTTCGAGGATGTCAGCTTTCTCCAATCGGGCAACATTCTCTCCATCATTTTGGAGTCCAGAAACAAGGATTTCTTTGAGCTCATCAAGGCATCGGTTGATGCGAGCTCTGCGTTGACGTTCCAGCAAAGGTTTAGTAACCTATGATCAAAAAGAAAGAAAAGGAATATTTAGTTTTTTGCTTTTTAAAATAATATTGAGACATTTCACTTTTTTTCATGATTTTTTACAAGTTTTATTTGCAAAATGATTATGACATTTACCTTTCTGTATTGCATAGTCCGAGAGATTGGCTCAGCAGAACCTTGCTGCTGTCCGAGAGCACGTGAGATATCCGTAAGAGGAGCCATTTTCACGTTTGGTTGCAATGAACTTTGAACTTGTATAAACTTTCCAAAAATATTATGCCGGTATATTCCAGGCAAGTTGTGTTTTCCGAACTGAAAGTAGTTCAACTGGATATGACGAACTTTGATTTAACAAACTTGTGATTTCGCTCTGTATATATGAGAGTGAATGAAACTTGTGAGTAACACAGATCAACTCAACGAGAAGACTTTGAGCACGTTTTAAAATCAGGTTGTTTCAAAGGTTTAAGAGAGAGGTTCAGGTTTAGCTGTTGACTGTTTGAGCTCTGAGGAAGATATGATGGTTGGTGAGGTCGCACGAGCACGTTTTATGTAGTGGAGGGTTAACCAGGGTGAGCATGCCAAAGCAGCCAAGCGTGTGTTAGGCAGACGGCTACCACGGTCTATGTTACCATCTCCCTTCTTTCTATATTATGCCTGAAAGTTAGTGGTAGCAAGAGCTACCAGCAGCATATACCCATTGCTTTGGCTTCTGCAGCAGCAGCAGCAACCCTAAGTTCGTGTATTATCATAACAGCCATACCACAACCCTATTCACTGCATTGGTAGTTGACTTGAGAGTGAGTGATGCTGGAGCATGGGAAACTGTGGGAAGCAGATGCCAGGTGTTATGCAGGAGCCCCAGTTATGTGCTCAGAGAGATGAAATGAAAAATAGTGGATAGAAAAAAGGCTCTTTTTTGTCTTGTTCTTAGCCGGAGAGAACCGTGAGAACGTTCCACGTTCCCACGATCGTTATGCACATGCTTCCAAACACACGTACTTACACAAAACAACTTTACAAAAACTTCTTAAGAAATCTCTTCTTACATGCATTTACTATAAACACCACATAACCAATATACCAACTATAATAATATGTATATATGTATATATACAAAGTATTTACTTGTTATACTTATATTGAATTTCTTATAATATTATGCCTATATACCCTTTTATTGCTACTACTTTTCTTCATGCATAATGGAACTTAGGAAGAAGCGAGAAGGAGGTATGCAAGGCAGACAGACATCTTATTACAAGAGTAAAACTACTGGTTAACCAATTTACTCTATAAGTGGCTGGTATTACACAGTTACTTACTTTCTTCTGTTTCTTATACGATATAGATATATCAGTGCACTGCTTCTATGTAGGTAGTGGGCTCAGATCTGATTTTGTATGCATAACCATGCCTCATGGATCATCATCATCGACAGTGATAATAGGAGTAGGAGAGCGTAGTGGTGATATAGGAAAAGGGACCTTTTCTTTTTCTTCCTCATTACTATTTAAGTTCTTTCGCCTCTCTCCGACATAAAGCAATAATCTAAAACCAGATGAATTCTCACACTCCGACTCTCGGCTGAGAGTGAGTCACTCGGAATTACTACAAGACCTGCATCATCATGTATTATGTTACTTTGTTGATGATGCAAAGATTAAATCTTTCTTCTTATACCGGTTGCTGATGCACTTATACTATATACTACGTCGGTAGACATATAAGACTGCCACAAACATGCTCGGACGAATGCCATAATTATGGGCTTCTTATTACTGGAAAGGACATGATTACTATAAAAACGTACCATTTTATCCCACGTTTTGAGCATTTTCACAGAGAAAGAGCAAAGGACCTGTGTTCTTCAAGGATAGATGTATAATAATTGACACACACTTTGTTTTGTTTGGTCTTTTTTTTCTCTCTTCTCTTTTTACAGGAATAGTATAATACAACACACTCTTTGGATTTGGTCGTCGAATGGTTGAACGGATGGACGACAGGCGAGCCAGTAGAGCATCATGCTATTATTCATCATGATATGATGATGGTATGTGTAATGCGTACATGCATTACACACAAAAATACACAAAGATAATAAACACACCCAGCAGCCCCACATTCTTGCTCACTCCGTACTTGCCACCTTGCCGAAATTCCCACACTTACCGACTCAGCTCGTGGATGTTGATCCCTATTGTTAGGCTCATGCATACGATATCTCATCATCATCATCGCATCGTAGTAACTGTAAGCACATGATTATGGCTTCTGGACACATACCTAATTTCCTTTTGTTACGCTATTTCCTAACCCGTGTGGACGAGCTGCTTGTTTCCTCTAATTGTTTAGAAAATATGTTAATATTTTTTATCGTGTTGTTTTTTATGTGCCAACCATTAGCAAATTTATTAAGACGCAGTTTTACAAAGGCTCGAGTTTAATTAAGCTTGGCAATATTACTATTTTAATTGCAAGTATAGCAGTTAAATTGTTTCTCCAACATTTTTCTTATGCATTAACTGGAAAATATACTAGAATGAACACAAAAGTAGATACTATACTTGCATGCTATATTATGTTTCCTTGAGCCATAAGCATGTGCGATAAATGCAAGAAGAAACAATATTCATGACAGGTTGGTTGGACTGCGGTCAATCATGCGCATACTAAAGTCTTGGCCGGTTTATCTAAATTACATTTTTGGACGACTTTTGTGGCCAAACTGATTCCAAACCTTCGGTACGAAGAACTGAGCAATGTAAGATTAAAATGTACAAGAAAACAATATATATATGACATCCCGTGGGTTTCACGAAAGGGCTGACGCAGTAACTCGTTCAATGGTTTGGCCACGGATTTACACATTCAATGTACAACTTGTTCGTGCGCGATGTCATAAGAAGCCGAAGAATTTCTTGGAGACACTTTTCAAGAAAAGAGACCTGAATTGAACCCTTTTCTGCATTTGACATGATTTCTTTCTAAGGAAACTGTCAAATGTAATGGGCTGTTCGTGCTGGGCACGAATACTTTTTCATAAAGAAAACAATAGGATGTTTCATGGTCAAATTCTTTTTCACAAACATGAAAATTCTGAATGTTAATGTGGGTATGTGCTACCCTTTAATGAGAAATTCTCACCCAAATGATATTTGTATAAGCCCTTCGTTAAAGACAAGTAGAAAGAAAAGTACCGCCACGTTATAGACAATCGAATGCCGACCAAAGCCATTAATTCTTAGAGTTTGGAGTTTCATGATATTTTGATGCTGAAAATGCTAAGTTTCAAGTTAGTTAAGCGGATTTTCAAAAACCAAAGATTATATCGACAGTGGTGTTGAAGACAAAAGGATTCCGCGTATGCATTGACACTCTTTTTGTCTGTTATAAGTAAAAGAAAGCGTACATTTTCTAATTTTGACACTAATTATGTTCATATTCATATCTGTATTGAACGGAGACACCGGTAGAGTTTGACACTCCAGTTCAACGAACTAACGTCTAACTACTTTGGTTGAAAGAATGTCTACTACTTAACTAAGATTCTTATTTTACTAATCAAAAGCAGAGCCGACAAATATTTAAGTTCATTGTAGAAATCGTATTATATTTCGGTGGATAGTGGGCTTCGGAAGTATGTATCTTCTTGCCCCAAAGTTCATCAGGGTTAATGAGTGGTGTTAGCTTACAAATGCAAATATAGCTAAAAATGTATGCATTTGACCATGATTTTGAGTCGTGCATTAATAAATCAATATCCGGCCGGACTATGTAAAATGCCAAATAAATTACAGTGCCCAATAAATTAAGTACAGGGATGGTGCCGATTGCGTAACTCAAATGCAAATTAAATTAAGGCAACCAGATCATTTACCAGAATTAGAGGTTAAGGTTTCTTCTGTTACTCAAAAACATCCAATATAACGATTTTCGAGTTATCTCATCAAGCACATAAATTTTCCTACTAGTTCTCCGCAGTACAAAATGAAATGGTGCGCCGTTGCAATTTCGTGAACAAAGATGTGACCTGATAAAGCAAATTGGGAACAGTTGTTAAAAGTTGTTGTTCTCACAGTCCGACTGAAGAACATGTTTGCAAATAGATGAGAAGAAATGGTTTCAGCTAACGTAATCTGATGTTGGGGAGCAAAGTAAATAAAAACAGCAGCAGTAGAACATACATACATAACAAAGACTAGTAATTAGATTCAACAATAAAGGAGTCGACGTGAATAAACAGGTAGTAGGTACATCCATACACAAGTGGTTGGGCAGGAGACTGTTCCGGATTTGGCAAAGATACGCATACAAGATAAGAACTACTCAAGTAAGGCAATGAGAAAGAAACCTTGTAATCAATCCCTTTTAGAGAAACTGGACCAACAACAAAAATCCGATTTTTAAGCTATTATTCAATACAAGTGAATCTTGATGGGTATTTAATAAGGCAGTTTTACGAATCA
>JAQGAP010003677.1:0-11916 GCA_034697805.1 Orchesella bifasciata | reverse complement strand
AACAACCAGTGACACATCTCTTGGAACTAAAAGTAATGTTCTCATTACATCTACTATTGCTAAGAAAAGTGCTGTAGGTTAAAAAGGTTTGTGTTATGAATAATTTACCGGAGTATGCTTGTTTAACAGTTTCTATTCTAAATCGTAGTTTTTTATACTAAATGATACTAGTTTAATTTCTAAATGACTGTTTATGAGTTTTGAAAATGACAAGATCGTTAGAGTTTACTTTTATATTCTTTCAGTATTACATGTACTTGCCTCTGTGTAGAATGTAACTAAAGTAATGCCCTTGCCTCGCCTTCATCGTTTTAGCTTTGTGTTTTCAAAATTCAATGAGTTGTTCTGTATCTTAAACCATTACGGCATGGCGTGGGTGTGAAAATACAGATAAATTGTAAGCATTTGCATGAAAATCCCGATACTATTTGTAATCGTATGGTAATGTAGATAATGTTATGTTATATGTTTACTCTAAAGCAATACTTCAAACTCTATAGTTGTCACAGTGGAAGGGATTAAAAATAACAAGATGATGTTACACGTACATGTAAATTGCAAGATACTTATCATACACACTTGATTATATAATGGTCTATAGCTGCCTACAACTACACGCTTTAAAACATGAAGGCAGACATAATTAAAAGTATTTTGCCGTCCAACACTTAGCCCTCAAGATTCAAATATCTGGGCATTGAAATCGCAGAAAGAAATATCTTTGCTACAAAAGCAACGCGTATGAATGCTTCACAACATCACTATAAAACGTGATATATTTCTAAATACACGAGGTCTAACTGCAGCTACCATATATCATAATAATGAAACCTGCATTAAATAGTACGCCACTTGCCAATGTATTCATGTTACAGTTACACCTACACCCGACCTATTTATTGCTTTGATGCCAACAAATAATCTAGATTCTCAGCGTTTAGCTGGTCTTCTCAATTAGGTACTAAATATACAGTATCAAAATGCCATAAAATTCGCACTTTTAGAATCTGATACAACCTATGTATTTTTAGACTTGTGCTTATGCATGTGATACATAAAATACAATGTAGAAACAGTCACCATTATTTAAACGCTAACGCATGATCGTACGATGATTCGTATGATGCACGCAGATGGCTATAATTATGTTTGTTTTTCAGCAAGTGGGATGGTTCATGTAATGTAAAAGGATTGCATGATGATCATTTTTATTGATTCACACTTTGATTCATATTAATGCTGCAACATTGCATTTATAATCCCTCTCCGGGATACTAAAATAAAAAATTATAACAGTTCTAAAGGTTAAAGGTGCAAAGATACGAGTGGTTAAATCATGCATCGACATGCATTGTGCCCCAATGATACTTATAAGTTGACTTATAAGAATATTTGTGTAGCGTTTAAAAATATTTGTATTTATACATAATTAGTTAAGGTTCACGAGTTTATGATGATGTGCCAAGTCCATCATCCACCTAGGTTAACATTAACATTTCTGTTGTGCGGTTGGTTGCTGATAAAAATTGTCTTGCTATATATCATATAATTAGCTACAAAGAATATCCAGTCTTTCTACGAGTTAGTGAGCGTATGTAATACATAAATGCTTTATTGAAGCTTTCAATCTTGGAAAGCTAAAATACTTCCATATCCTTGTCTACAAGTGCCTAAGTTCATTTGCCACATGTTCCAAATTGAAGTAGGCACTCTTGACTGCTTCCCAGTACGTACAGAGATTATACGGTAGCCCATGACGTTTTGCAAAAGCTTTCACTTTGTCCCTGCATAGTTTGTTCTTATACTCGGGCATTGTTGGAAACAAATGATGCTCGATTTGATAGTTCAAATGACCAGTCCACCAATCAACCCAAAATGACGATCTGATATTGGTCGTGTGATAAAAGGCGTACTCTACCCAATGAAGCTTTTTGCCTTCTTCTACCACAGGTAAATGCGTGTGGGACAGAATGAGATTTCCAAGAACGTAAATAGATCCAAGCCACGTAATGAGCATCCAATTCACAAATCCGACCAGTGGTACTAGTGAGTAGTGACAGACCATGCAAAACAGATCGGGCCAACATTTGTTGTTGATGACATATTTTAAATGATGATTGAATTTCCAGGTCAGTGTCACAATCAGTGTGTCGCAAAGTACAAAGAGCAGGTGCTATAAAAATTGGAAAAATGTAATAGTTACACGCGCACGTGCACACGTGTAAAACACGCGATAGTAAAGTGAACTGATTTTTAATGTAAATGTACCTGGTAATGAAGCCAAATTTTATTTGCACTCTTGGGATCACGAACAACTTTCTTGTTGAATGCAATCAAGGGCATTGTCTTCAGATCTGAATCTTTCGTCTCGTGTTGCGGCATCGCGTGATGCTCAGAATGGGTTGAGTTCCAACTTGATGCCGACAGTCCAAATACAAATCCTGGGAAAATGATGACACTTATTAGCACTTATGTACTTGCATAGGATTGTATTAAATATTTTATACCCAATCTATTTTATTATTAATTATTACCAAAACTAAAAATTTGAACAGCTCGATCAGTTTTTGGATTCCCAGTGAATGAATTATGTCCTCCTTCATGGCCCAGCCAAAGATACTGACCTCCTGCTAATGTCATTAGAATTACACTCAGACCTCTCCAGAACAGAGAGCCGGCTCCTAAATAATATGACATGGTTAGCCCACAAGCAAACATTATCAGACTTTGCAGTATCCGTAGCATAAAGCGTTTGGGATTCGGTTCCATAAGCCCGTCTGCTTTCAGTTCTGCGGCCAACGCTAGAAAATCTTTTGTAAGCTTATCGTGTCGTTCCCTAGTCTCAGGATCTAAGCCAACTGAAATATACACAAATGATTGAGTAAAAGGTGACAATAATGTTTTCCAGATAGATGTGAGATGTTTTCGTTTTTCGCATATGATGCCTACTTCTGACTTCCGTCTATTTACATTATATGGACTTTTGAGCTTACTTTCGTCATCAGTTGCGAGACGCCTTGGAAGACCTTTCATTCTGGCCAAAACCATTTTCAGGGAGCGGTAATGAAACTGTTGAATCGCAATCGTTGCATCCTCTCCATTTTCATACAGCTCAATTACGTTTCCACCAGGATGTTTTTTGATAAATTCTGTGACATCGTAAAAGTAGCCTTCGTACAGAATCTCCAGCTTTTTCTTCCCAGTACCTTGTGCAACACTATCACTTTCTTCCCCATTCACTGTCAAGGTATTTCGTTTACGCAGGAGAGACCCTTCAAAATTTGTGTCGGCAGTATCCATATTGGGGTCCAGACTCAGATTCGGCACGTTACACGAGCCATCATCCAAATCTTTAGGACTTGGACTCATTTTGAGGCTTTAATTGTAGCTGGAAAAGTCACTTTACAATGGTCTTATATCCGATTGCAAGCCAAGAATGTAACATTACTTTTTGCCTAAGTGAAACCAACTGCCTAAATGAATTGTCATGTAGCTGTCCGCGGTGTATATATCTCAAAAGATAAAAAAAATTGTGTTTACGACACAACTGTCAAGATGACCGGCACGATGCGTCAGGACACTATAATTACTGCTTCATGTGTATTAATTGTTGTGCGCTAGTGGTTGGTTTGTTAAATGCGTAAACCCGTGACAGTCATGACATTCAACAAAGTCAATAGCACCAGACCAGAGTAAATGAATGCCCATGACTATGACTGCCTCAACACTTGAGTATAGCAGGTAGACAAATAGGTGGATAACGTCAAGTGTTTCACTCACTCACTCCTCACCACTCCTAACGTGACGAATGAATAAAATCTGCATTATACACCATTCGCATTTATGGCTTGGTTCCAAATTTTAATGTAACAAGCTATATACCTAATTGTTCCTTGTATGCTTTAACCGCCTAACTGATGTAGAAATCGAAGCTTGCTTTTAATAAATAAAGCCTTTACGTACAATTTTTGCCTAATTAATAGCTTTGCTTATATGTCTAATATGCATCTATGCGTTGCGAACGTCCGTTTACGTACTATTAGCAAAATACATCTAAGATGGGAATCTTAATTACTGAACATTCCGTTTACTAACAGTGTACTGTTATCTTGACTTGTACATAGGTAATTCGTGAATCTAACATGATACCGTGGATTCATTTTCAACAGAGCATAACGGAACATAAGGGATCTTTTATGTAGGCTATCCATTTCTGAGCTGGATTTGCAGATATGAGCAAACAATTTTAGCATGCAAGTCAAGCTGAAGTCCAAATACGATTGTGTAATATCACGAAAGAAAAACTGGGAAGCACAGGTTTACTACTAATTAATTGTCCACAAACATTTTTTGAGAACTTATCTTAGAACGCCCCTTCAAAATTAATTTGATTATCTATCCACAATCTACAACGTTGATGGTAAAACTAAAGCAGTTTTATACTCGCGATCAGATATAAGATACATGGGCTGGGCATGTCATGTTTGTAATTGTAATCCTGACACAAATCGTTTTACGCGTCAGCGTGTCAGTTAAATGTGGCATATGTGAGTTCTTTATACCTTAGATCAGCTAGCTGCAGTGCAGTCCATGCAGTAAAGTGCAGTTCATGCGCAATGTCGTGTAAATACTATTTATTTTAATAATTGGATTAGCTTAAATCAATAAAAATCCTTCTAGAATAATATTCCTGTGGTATTACAATAAATGGTAGCTTCATTTCATGAAGTGATTCATATTAGGAATGCTCCTTCTCCTTTTGTCTATATGTGTTCGTAGACTTTATGCTTTGAGAATGACCTTACCCATTAAATCTGTTTTTATCTCAACTAATACATAGTTAGATCAATATGGTAAGGTGCAATCGGGACCAATTCAAACTATCACAAGTATAATTTTTATTGATAAATTATTTCTAATTTATAACGAAAATTATAGGTATCTAACTAACGACGCTGTACTAGATTTTTATTCAAACTTAATTATACTGAATTCTGTATTACATGGTGGAATCCGAGATTAGTGTAATTCAGGAGTGTGTGTTAATACGTATCTGCCTTTTGCTGCTACATTGGTATAACATAGGTCAGTATGTTTTGTAGCACACTGTAACGCTGTAATTATGTGCTCAATCACATTCTTAACTAGCTGTCAGGAATGTGGTTGTGTGTGTAAATAAATTGCGGCAGGTGGGTGGTCGAATTTGGAATTGTGCTTTCATTTTGTGGGCTAATGGATTAATTTTAGTTATCTGAGAATCTGTAAACATATTACATGTACACAGCGTTCTACTCTGCTTATAACGAGATGATCCTGCCCCCCGCAGTTTTACGACTGAAGGGCCAACATGGATTGTCGATCGTAAGGTGAATGAATCGTATGATTAATTTTTGCAGTCCGATCCAAGCTGCCAAAACTGCCAAGAGTATTTTTTGGCAAGTCTATTAGGATTTTATTTATGCTGGGCACATCAAGTTTTTACACTTTGAGCAATGATGCATCCCATAAAATTATGTTATATTTTAACTAATGCATTTCTTCACGGTATATGCATCTGTTTGTCCTCAAAAAGTTGCAGTCCACACCGTGTTGAATGTGGTTAGCACAAATAATAGAAATCCTTTTTCTCAATAGAGATTTCCTATTTCTTGGCAAAAGCACAAAATTTGTGGATGCTGCATAATAT
Organism: Orchesella bifasciata; assembly: GCA_034697805.1. Taxonomy (NCBI): domain Eukaryota; kingdom Metazoa; phylum Arthropoda; class Collembola; order Entomobryomorpha; family Orchesellidae; genus Orchesella; species Orchesella bifasciata. The sequence continues at coordinate 6,230 of JAQGAP010003677.1, read as the reverse complement.
TGTTAACAATGACAATATTAACATAAATATTTAAGATAAGTGGAAGACTAATTATTTTATTGATTTTCAGATGTACTAACTTTACAATTATCTAGCTAATTTTTTGTTTTAAGTACACAAAATAAGTATGACAAGATTGAATGAATGATTGTATAGGTTTTGTAGCGTGCGTACTGGAATGTATGTCTCCAATGTATCGTATACTACGTGAAATGTCCAATTGTAAATAATATGCACATTGTAGAATTGTAATATAGTAATTATTGCAATTAAATTTCAGCAAAAACGCAAGCAAAAGAAAATTTATTCGCAGTTAACATCATAAAAAAATGGGCTGTATCTAATATCTCCAAAAACATGACAAGCCTTCCTTCGTTCAACACTTGGAAAGCGAGTTAAAAAGAAACATGCCAGAAGTGGAGAAATAGATACCACAGGGTCCCTAATCCAGGCAATGGATGTTTTCAATCTTTCCAGACAATATGTATCGTATACTTATGCATACCGAAGCATGCTATATGGACACGTTCCCCAGTTTGAAGTCAAGAGTCAGGATCATGATATTCATGACGAATGAATGTATGTAAATACGGACAGATTTAGGATATAGGATGCTTTCAACTCACTTTTTCAATCTTCAGAGTTCCGTCCGTTGTATATCTGTAAAGAAATGTACTACTCATGGGCATGCATGCTATTCATCTTCATCATCTACTGGTTGTGTTTGTGTATAAATTTATAAATACATTTTTTTGGTATTGCGGTTTTGTTGTGAGTGTGCAGGTGTGCAGACGGATTGGAAAGACCTGTTAACAGATTTGGTTTATGATTGACCTATCCTTCATTATTTCTTGTGGAGCATTCAGCATCATAAAGTCGTCAGCGTCTAGTGTTGACGTTTAAAGCGTTATTGTGACAGTTTTAATTAGATCTTTGGGGCTTTTGCTGTTCTGCATAGGTTTGTGGTTTTATGCATTAATGCGGTTTTTGGTTTGGAATGGAAGTTTTCTCTTGGATTGATGTATTTAAAAAAATTTAATATTCATTTTTAGGGTCTGACCTGACCTTCAACCTGATATGGAGTTGTCTCCCGTTTTATCAAGAACGTCAGTTTCTGAAAACACCAACCCACAAAAGGACGGCGAGGGCGCTACAGCTCACAATCTTATTGTGAAATGGAGTGGCAAAGAAATTGAGATTGATGACATCAATGAGCTCAAGACTGTTCGGGATCTCAAAAGGCTTCTTGAATCGAAAACCGGCGTTCATGTGGATCGCCAGAAACTTTTGAATTTGACCTACAAAGGTGTGTGAAGCGCATCATTCGTTTTTTATCATGTGTTCAAGTTAAATAGATTATGATTGTTATGAATTTGTTTATTGCAGGTAAATTAGCTGAGGATGACTGCGTTTTGGCCAATATGTCTCTGAAAGTAGGTCAAAAGTTGATGATGATGGGCTCATTGGAGAAAGATATCGAAGCCGTGGATCTACCTCCGGAAGATCGGCCTGTTGTAAATAACGATTTGGATATTCCGGATGATGAAGATTTGCCAATAGAAAATCGAGAAGTGTACCTGAATAAAATTGCAAGGCGTGTGAAAGAATACAAGATTCAAATTATAAATCCTTCTCGTCCAGGCAAAAAGCTACTTGTGTTAGACATCGACTACACTTTGTTTGATCATCGAACAACTGCTGAAACACCAGTTGAGCTTATGCGACCGTTCTTGCATGAGTTCTTGGCTGCGGCGTATGAAGTGCGTGCTATAAGTATCAGTTTGTAACAATTTAAGCTTTTAAACAATGTCCTTTAGAGGGATTATTAAATGAAACTGTGTCGTTTCTATTATCAGGACTATGATATTGTCATTTGGTCGGCGACCAGTATGAAATGGATTCGTGAGAAAATGAGACTTCTGGGAGTATCAACTAATTCGTTGTACAAAATCGCGTTTCATCTTGACTACTTGGCTATGATATCAGTGCACACACCTAGCTATGGTGTTATTGAGGTAGGGCTTCGTAAAGTTTCATTTGTCATTTATACTGTTTACATGTGTGCAAGAGTACTTTTATGTATGCGTACTTATATGTACTGTGTATTATGTTTGCCGTAGGTGAAACCATTGGGAGTCATTTGGGGTCTGTTTCCTCAGTATTCCGAAAAGAATACAATCATGATTGATGACCTCAGGAGAAACTTCATGATGAATCCGCAGTCAGGTCTTCGGATTCGAGCCTTTAAATCAGCTCACTTGAATCGCCAGTCTGACCGTGAACTACTCCACCTTAGTGACTACCTTCGAAAAATAGCAAAGCTGGATAATTTTTCGCAGCTAAATCATAGGAAATGGGAAAGTTATGGAAAAAAATCTGACTCGAGCAAGCGTAGGCGTACAAAAAGTAGTTCAGGGGCAGGTCCAAGTAACTCAAAACGTTGATGTCATTTGTTGTGCAACCTTTGTATAAACTATAAACTATTGAGGCAATATATATGTATTCGTGATATAAACGTAGATATAATGTTTAAATCATTAGGGTCTGATTTGTTTATGCTCCAAACCAGTGAGTCTTTCAGTACTATCAACTATTATGTTCGAGTATTGCTAGTACAATGTCGTTGGAATTTTTGATAAATAAAATGTCTTTTCAGTAATCACATTTTCACCATAATAAATTCCTTTTACTCGTTTAGATTTTGCTTTGAAAGAAGTTCAAATAGCAGTTCATTTGTAAAATTGAATTCATCTGTTTTGAAACTACGTTTGATGTTGATTTGCATAACAATATAATAATTAGTATTGGTGGTAATTTGTAATTTTGCATTTTTTGCATTGTTTGTTTTTATTGTGCTGCAAATAGCTTGCTTAGGATTCTCAATATCGTTATTTCGAACATTAATTTGTATTTACAATGCTTAGATTACGGAAATAATGTATTCACATTTACCATACTACAGTATGAACGGTAGGGTGTAAGTTGTGAAGTAGGGTGAATTTCAGTTAAGCAGAATCTTGTACAGGCTTCCACTCTTTGTTCTTTTCTTTCTTGACCTCTTCAGTAAGCTGGTATACAACCACAGACTCGTATATTTTCACTGGGTTTAATGTGATCATGGCAAGAGGGAACCAGATAGCCAGCCAAACAAAGCAGCCGATTCTAGTTCGCTGCAAAAGGTGAAAGGGATTTATGCACATGATAAATATTCTAATAGCAAGTCTACAAATTGTAGAGTAAGAGTAATGTTGTACTTACATATCCAGCAACAAAGTACAGTAGAAGACCCGTCGAGGCATTGAAAATGCCACAGAACATGACAGTTATTACAACCTCCCTTGGTATGTTGACGACTTTGTGGAAATAAACTGAAAATTACATTAATTCAATATACAACAGATCCCAAACTTGGTAAATATGGATTCTTTTTGGAAATCAATGAGTATGTGTAGCTTCAAAAGTATTTACTTCCTGTTATTTCGCCCTTCACTAAAATGTATGACCAACCCAGAAATGTCAGCACCCCTATAATCTATAGATAAAATGGGAGTCAATATACTTAAAAATTTTCTTCTGAATATCGTTAGTATATAATATATAATTCTTCGATTTGTATTACAATATCGAAAATGGCAAAGAATTGGGATCCTCGCTCCAAGCTTATTCCGCAACATCCACACGGCCCATGCACTCGGGCCATTTTCTATACAATCTGAGGGCAGTGTAGTAGGGACAAATAGGAAGAAGGATTAAGACGTTTAGCTAGCTTAACCACAGCAAGTCTGGTAAAATTATTATCGCAACTAATAACCTATATGCTTATATGTAACTAGCCAGAGCATTTGTAAAACTGGAACTGGCTTAGGAGAAAAGTATGTTCTTATCAAAATGATTTAGAGCTTCATTCCGCAAATTTAAGCATGTGACTGATAATGATGGCGACCACTTCGTTTAAAGGGGAGTTCTCATTAAAATCCAACGAAAACTTGAAGACCATGTCAATATAAGTCAATCAAAGTTCAAAATTGTGAAGAGCTTAGTTAAAGTATGGAGAAGACAAAATATATATGAAATATGAAATTAAGCATTTCATTTTATAGGACCCACAACTTTATTGCTTAATCATCAATAATATTAATTGTGCCTATTTATCACACAAGTATCACAATAATTTTAGTGCATGTGGTAATAATGACGTTCATGTGGCATAGTACCATCCAAAATTTTGCAATTTGTGCTCATTATATTCTACTTGAGGCGTGGAGTGGATCAATTATATTGACCTAAAGCTGACACTTCAGAATTTACTAGGGTTTAATGAGGAAAAACTGCATTACCGTATTTACGTATACACGTGTAAGCTACTTAAACTGGGCCAAAAATATTTAATCCTCATCCTCAATGCTGTTATCGAAGCGCTTTCCCTCTGGCTTACTTTTACCAGAGTCCAAATCCATGTCCGAATCAAGAATCGTGAAGTACTTTCTTTCGTTTTCATTCATCAAATTCCAAATGAATTCACCGACGGTTGCCCATTGATATATTCTTCCCAACCCAACTAAACAAATGGTCATGGTGGTAAAACCTGAGCCCAAAACCCAGAACATGCATAGTATTCCATTTCTCTATAGAATAAGTTCAATAAATGATCAATATGATTAGTAACGTTACAATTTATGAAATGAAAGAGATGTATAAACTAAAGTTCTTACTAATGATGCACCCAGACATAGGAACAATCCAAGAGATGTCTGAAAAATGAATACACCAGACAACGTGAATAGGAGCCAGAATGGGCACTTTTCGTCCAAAAATTTGGTGTAACCTAATGAATTAACAAGCTTCATGGATTTCAAAATAATTTGGCTAGAGTTAATTCACTGTGTTTGAGTTAGCTAATATTTACCACTGATTTTTTCCTGAGAGCTCGTGTTTTCAGCTTCTCTTTCTTTTTGACGCATAATATCGTTTTCCTTCTTTATCAGCATTGACACCACAATAGCCAATCCAAGCAAGCCGTGAACCTTTTTGTAAAGAAAAGAATACATGACGTAATTTATTCAAATTTATAAACTATTTAAAAAATAAATTTACCATATCTGCAACTCCAAATCCATAAGACGCTTGTTGAAGGCTTACACGACAGAGTCCACACGCCACGCCTCCTTCCTCACTTTTTTTCATGGTTAAGTTGCCGCAAAAGATTGCAGACAAAGCGTTACTTTCACCTTCCGTTCAAGTCAAACCTTTGTGATGTGTATCCAGAGAATTATGAGCTCCAAATAAAATATTCTTCTTATCTGAAGTACGAAGTAATAGCGGATACTATATACCGTCTCCGTTAAATATCCTTTTTTCCATTGATTGACAGCTTCTTTAAACCACTGTGTCATTTTAGTATATTCGTCTTGAAGTTTTTAAGTACAATCCCCAAACTTATCTTAGAATCTAATTATGACACATTCATTATTATTTATTCATTAAAAATATCTGTATTAGTGCTGATTGATTGTAGGACAATTTGCAATTTCCAAGAGTTCTTAAAAGTTTGGCTGACGTGTACATACGTTTTGATTACCCCGTTTGTAATGCTAGAAAACAAGTCGTACACTCAGGCCTTTGGTACGGAACTTAGATCAGGCTTATACTTTCACTCTGCGACACAACATTTTGCAGATTGTGTTGCATGCCTAATGAAGTGGCAAAAAGTCCAATAAAATCTGACAGTACCGAAATTCGTTTTAAGAAAAATGTTTATTATAATTTTGTCAAAAACTAATTGTCAAATCTAACGGAATACATCAGTAAAGTGCCGTTTCAACTAATATGAATGTATTGGTAATAATACTGTCGATTCCCTTTAAATTGTTGAGGTATTACATTCAATCCAGATACCTTTTAATATCCCATTCTAAATCATAATCTGACTATTATGTATGTATATCTATGTTTTATATTTTTGTGAAAGTAACTGCTTTTTCCAGCTCTTAAAAATTACTTTGCATTGATTAATATTCATGCTGGCTAAAAAGACGTAGTAGACAAAACTTCAGAATTTCAGATTATTCGCATCCTTCAAAACTTCCTATTCGTCTAAACATTTCCAGTCAGTTTACAAAAGCGACAAATATCCCGATGAATGTTATCAGTTGAGCTAGAATGACTTTTCAGACTTTTAACACTCTGCACGAAATCCAAATTGGTTCCAGATACATTTGTTGGTGAACTAA
>JAQGAP010003676.1:0-11916 GCA_034697805.1 Orchesella bifasciata | reverse complement strand
CACAACCACGCTTCCGCGGAGGAGGATGTTGATTGCAAGCGATTGATACGTAATAACATGTGTGGCAGCATGATCACCAGTGACAAGATGGATATTCCCATGAATAATGGAGGAAACACGTTCCACATGTGATCCTAATCAGATACTGAATGTCTAGGATCTGCAAGAGTGCGGAGGTTCTCCTCTTTTTGATGTCAGCAGAACGGTAAAATCGTTAATCAAGACAATGAGTGCTTCTCAATACTGAAAAATAAAATTGGAAGTCGGAAGGAAAATGAATCCTTGCGAATTTTATCTCTCGTTATCATTATCATATTATGCATGCATGTGCCGCCAGGCCATATAACTCTACATGTGTATGAATGGCTGTATGTATGTATGGATTACATGCGTGAGAATGAGCATTTCCTCTCTTGTACTTCACCCATTTTTATCCTCCACTTCCTTTCTTTCTTCTTCCTCCTCTCTGGAGTCGCAACACAGGAACAGTCAAGGATGCCGAACGAGAGATTTGGTTCCATTAACGTTTTCCTTGTACTCCACAAGTAAAGTGATCTCAGATTATTGGAACCGCATAGATATACCATCCTCGTTGATCTTTTATGCGATTCAATAAAAAATAATTGGAGGCGAATAACATATTTTGGCAGCTAGCCCGATTCAATATATATCGTCATGTATTGGCTTAGATTGGCTTTATGCAATGGTTCTCTTTAAGTGCTTGCATATTTCAACAGGATGGCTGTATCGAATTGGGTATATTCCCTCGTTGTTCAGCCATCACCATTATCAACGTGTGGAATCGTAGCGGCTTCAAAATTATTCTCAGAGTCGGCTTGTGCTACATATGTAAATGGGAACTCATCATCCAACTAGTTTTAGCAGTAACACTAAACCCCACACCATTCATCCGCCACCGGCTTCTTGTCAGTGTCTGTAAACTTTAAGTCTTAACTCATTCCTTTGCTACATTTATTACCGCACTAGAATCATCTTCCTGATTGTAGTTCAATATTATGAAATTGCTTCTTGATAAATGTCTACATTTCCCTGTTTATCCCATGTCTTATTTACAAAGTTTTTACGAAAGAGGACTAACGTGACACGAGGATTGCTTTCAGCAGTGAATGAAGATTGAAGCCACTTGGCTTGATCCAATGTCGAGCGTTGTCATTACCCAAGAACCATAACATAATATTATGTGTCTGGCGTTAAATAATTAAAAGTTAACTCACTTTTTTGTTCGTTTCCAAAGGTTCGGTCGCGGATTATTGTTGACAGATTTAGAATGAAGTTTATCGGAGCTGCATTTTATGTGACTTTTATGCTTATCAGAACTTAAGTGGATTTGGGAATGTGACAGGAAGAGTGAAAGAAGGAAAACCTGTAGTTGTATAGTTGTGTATGTCTGCAGCTCCCTCGGAAATGTGTTAAGAGCACTCTGACCCTTGCTGACATTTTGCACAATAAACAACTTTTATTGGCATTCCGTCTGTCTCCAAATTGTACGTCAATTCTAGTGGTAAGATCATAAACCATAATTTTACTTTGCTCAAAATAAGAAGGTGGGAATAAATTTTTATCCCCTTGGTTTTCGGCGTGGAAAGTGCGGATAGTATATGTGGGCCATTTACTATTTAAGCCCTTTCAATCCGATCCAATCCACTCTTTCTTCAACTGTTCTTGCCAGGCTTTTAGCAGGATTTTATAAACAAAGTGAGTAAACACAGCATAATTGATGTAATAAAGGTTTGAAACGGTTGGTTACTAACAAGCTCCAACTCAGCCTAGAACCACACTCCACATATTATATTATTGAAAACGTCCAAAGTATTCGTTACGGATGGGATGATTCCAACCAGCACTCTCACACATTTAAAGTGAAATATGGGACACTCATATTCCTCTACATTGTCTACTCGCCGCCAACATAAAGGCAAGGGGAATGCTATATTTTCTCGGCTAGAAAAAAATTGGTGTAAGCATGAAGCTAACATTAAAAGTCAGCCGCCAAATATGATACAAAATTTAAGAACGATAGGAAGCAATACGTTATGTACTTAATGCTAAATGAAGATGAGGATGAGCAACTCACTACTTTGCGTAAACTCCCCATAGATTTAAGGATATTGCAGTTGTCTTGAAGTTGGAATAAAAAATACGTTAAGGAAAAAAACAGCCAGGAAAAAATTCAACAGTTGACATTTATCACAACCTATTACTTTTTAAAGACATGTCAATACATTTACAAACACTTTAAAGACACATTTTCGGGACAGGCTCAAGTCAAAAGTAGCGTGTTCACAGTAAATCTGTATTCGCATTTCATACATATGCTACGTAAATACTCATGCCTTTCCTCATCCATCCATTTGCTGTGCATTGACATGCAGTCCCGTTACCAGTGAATGTTTTAGTGGACTTGAAAAAGTGCTACAAAGTGTGACATTATGAGATCCACATTGTTACTTTCCCAAATCTTCGAGTCAAAATATATTGAATGGGTATTATGTTGTTATTACTTTTCCGATCATTTTGCCTGCGATGTTTGCAGAAGCTGGAAGTAGCAATCTCCTACAGAACTATTCTTCGAATGAAATAAACGACGATTAGCTTTTAATGATTTCCCGTTGAAGTATCAAAAGTTGAGTCTAAAAGCGCAAGGCATGTAAACATTCTTTGTATTTTTAGGAATGTGTCAGTTATATGTTTGTACGTATATAAGTTTGTTCCAAACCAAATCACTAAACTGTCCACATATTAAAAATGTTGGCTTTGATGTTATCAGTCAAAACCAAATCGTCAATTTAAAACCCGAATGACTATTAATAAATCTACTGATCATTAAACAGTTAGATGATTGGAGTCAAGTCTCGTTATGCAGCTTTCATTTTTGTAAGTAAAATATTTTATGAACACGATGTCCATATGTGGAACGCTTTGAAATGTTGTTAGTATAAGTAGAAAGTACATCCACAACCTAGTCCTATCCGACAAAGTCCATCAGGTTTGGAGCTGAAACCTCAACTCAGGCCTAAATGGGACTGGAAAGCAGAGAGAGGCCCATATTTCTGTAGGACAGCTTGCTACCATTCATTTTCATTCTGAAAGAAACCGTGTTTATTTGAACGTGCGTGCATACAAAATTGTAAAAGCATTTAATGAGGTGCAACAAACGGGCAGTAGCAGTAGCTTTTGCTTAGTCATCGCAAACATCTTTACCTTTACACATCTTAATCTACCCGAGTTTCAATACAAATAATACTTTCAATGCAACTTTTCCCCAAAGAAGATATTAGTTGAATGTGTCTTTCCGTCTTGAAAAAATCTCATCTACATAATGGGAATAATTTATATTGATATTTTAGAATACATTATATCGTCTGCAATTTCCTCCTCTTCTTTTCATATTCTGCTTCCTCTTAAAATGGTGCATAATGTAGTATTAATTGAAGTGGCGAAAAATGAATACATCTTGCTCAAATTGCAACATCCTTATTCAGTAAGCTTTGTTATTGGTAGCTTTCGTTAAAATCGTACAGTATGCATATTATTTAATACAATGAATATCATGATCATTGCAAACTTGCCATCTAGAAGGATTCATTTTTTCTTTTGATGTCACTCTATTACTTTCTCTTTTTGCTTGAGATACGTTTTAAAAACTGTGTATTTAACTTGCATCAGCAGGGTGACGGTGGACACAAGGTACACAATTTGTAAATGTGTTTCATATTTTGGACAAGTTTGTAGATATATTGAAACGATGTTTGAACCACAAAAACATTCTAAATACCGTTTTAAAATATAGCAATACGTATGGTTCAATATTTTAAATCACAATGTATGCAATTTTAATGGAATGGAATGCGTAAATCGAAGTGGTAAGGCATTGTAATTTTTTTTTTTTTCAAACTTCGTTCTTGACGAAAATAGGTCTACTGAATTTGTGCTTTTGTCTATACAGATGGGTAATGTAAAAGAGTGTTTTTATAAGTGCATTCAATGTGTAATCTGTGTGAAATTGAATGTACCCGCGTGAGGAGTTTTTTTTAAAAGTATTTGTGCAGGATATAAAAAGACAAGGTCGGCGCGTGACATGTGTACAATGCGGTTATCCCAGTTTACCTCAAAGTAAACAAGATTGAATCCGCTTTTCATGCCTTTGCATGCCACATATGGACATTTCATGGTGAAATGGGCAAATGGGCATGTTTTTTGCTACTGCCGGAAATATCTCAACGTGCCGTGTTTACACACTGGAAAACCGTATATAATCATTACCATGAAAGCTATGATTGCTCAATGTTTATGTGACTTAAACTTGCAAAACGTAACATAATTTTTCGCCTCAAGTACATGCTGACCTTCCCCTAAATGACTTTTAGATTCCAACACATGTTTGCTAACAGGTTTTACCACAACATTAAAACTGATACTGACACAAACATGTACATATCTTACTTCGTATCGTCAAAACATAACGCCACTCATTTAAATCGCTCTACAAAACCACAAAAACGTAGCTTGATCAAAGTTGCCTCTACGTATGTAAGCCTGCATGACCAAATGGAGACATGCAGGCTCCCTTCCTTTATTCCCAATTTCCCATCATGGAAATGCGTATCAGGCATTTATGTATGGATGATTCCTCAGTTTTTACGCTATTCGTTTTATCAATAACTTGCTGACGCTTAGCACGGGAGCAGGAGTAACGAGCACCTTGTCCCAAATGAGCTGGCACAACTGGGGGACTGGTTGAGATTTAGTGTGCTCGCATCAGATTGTCAGTGTGGCACATTTTTACTATGGTATTGCCAGGAATGCATTATGAGTCAATAAAAGAATCGTTATTTTGATATTGGCAAGCCATTAGAACTTAGGCATGTATGTAGAGTCCCATGTCTACTTAAAATAATGTATTATGCATTACAGATCACTGACGAATGAATGTGAATGCAATGCACGAGTCGGAAACATATTGCAGACGCGTGTAAAACTTTAAATCGGAAGCAAAACCTCCTATTGATTTATTGTAGTATACACGAGACGAAACAAACCCCGTTTATTATCCGCTCAAGAAATGTTGACTTCCAGGTCGGACTCAGACTTACGTTGAAATTTGCATTGCTGTGCACAGCAGAGCCAATTAAATCCCCCAAATTAATCATGAACACTTTCTGTTCCGTGATTTCAAATAGGATTGGAGGATTTGAAAAAAATGTAGATTTTCAATCTATACATGCTTGTCTTGGACAAATTGGTTTGTGATTTGTGACTTGTCATTTGTTGACGTAAATGCGCCACCAGCTAAAGGTTGCGTTTGAGTTTTGTTTTACGTACAATATTATGTACTGTACTACAGTGTAGATGGATTGTGTAGTCAGTATGTCAACGAAATTTAAGATTTACACCCGAAGAATGATATAGAGCCGTTTCAGACGAGTCTCAACATTTCCCAAAGGAATCGAATGGCAGTTTGCCTGATCATCATTTCAACTGAAAACATTTACACTTTTATTAGTTGGCTCACAAGCAAACAAGAGCCTGTAAACACTCATTTGTTTTTAATTTTACTTATACTTCACGCATCACATACCATATATCCATGTCGTTTGACAAGTTTTTAAAAGTTTTATACACAAGCTTGTTAGTATTATCTTAATTTGATAGACTTTTCGTTTCCCTGTCGTTTCTAATCTTTTGTAGTGTCATTTGTATATAGTCTGCAACAACAAGAAAAGATCAGCTAGCACAATGAATGGACCGTCGCAAATATCATTGCAAAAATATATGCTTAGGATTGGAATTTCTTCGTGTTTGCTAATTGGCATTTCAGCTAAAAATATTTATAGGGAAGCCAAGTTTTAATGAGTATTTGTAACATGGAACAGAAAAACAATAAATTGTTTATTGCTTGGTCCAAGTCAAAACAAATGCTGACTTTTTCGGTTGTGAAATCAATGGCATGAAAATAAATTTTAAACGTGTTATCTCTCCAAATGACAGGATTGGAATCGAATTGCTGGAAGCGCGTATAAAAAATTCCTCTTGCTGTTGGATTCGCGATTAGGATGATTGCGTAGATTGGAGCTGTAGCCCAACTTCCAACTAGTAATGTTACAACAATGGGTTGAAAACGCTTTGATACAATGTGGAATTTGACTCTCATGATGAATACCATAACAATGTGATTGCGTTAGCAATAATTCGTCTTTTATGAAGAAACACTGCTACCTGTGCTTTCCGAGTCGTGTTTTTTATCCAAGAATTATTGCATTAGTGCACACATGGCAGTGAAAATCCTAATCTTTCCATTCATTCTCTCATTTATCCCAATAAAGTACTCAACTCCAGTCACAAACCATTCTCAGCTGGATATTAACAGGAAAACAATGGAATTGAGTTGATAGGCATAATGGATGGATTTTGGATTGAATTTGATTTCAGTCAACGATATGAGGTTTCACATGAGCCCACTTCATGAATCCATACTACATTTTTATTCCTACTACTTCCACAAACAAACATGGGCCATGAACTCGACATATTATATTCCAGGAATTTCATACAGCAAAGCAATCTTACAGCCAAAGTAATAAAGTAAAAAACTTGTACGCATTTATTTCATTCCATATCAAATCACATCACGTTTAAAGGTAACTAATATCGGCTGGAGGTTCGTAAGTAGTTCAAAACAAAACCTTTGATTATTATTATACATTACCCAGATATGTTTTTTCTTCAAATCTTTTTCCCTCAACCAAATTCCGCTTGTGTTGTGTGTTGTGCTCTTTGAATAGTTATTATTGCTTACACTAAACCAGATTTCATTTACTGCTTTCTCCAACTCCATTTTAATACGTAGTGAAAATGGAGCAGTGGCAGCTACACACACATACCTACTACGATTTCTCCACTCGTTACAAAATAAAACGCAAATCAATTTCCAGTTCTAGTGAGATATTACATCTGATAAGTTAAATACTGAGTGCCTCACCCATACCCCAGTGGAGGGAGAGAGCCAACCTAAAAGTCTTTTCGTATAGTAACTGCCAGCTTGGATTTGAACATGTGTACATGAGTAATTAAGAAAGGTTTTTCTCCCTTCCAGCTAAATTTCCACCTTGCTACTCCCAAACACGCTCCTCTTTCTTCAACTCTTAATGTAGCTATATCATATGAAATTACCAAAAGTCAAACGCATTTTCCTCTTTCCCGATTATATGAGTAAATTGGATTTTTTATACCGACAGCATTATGTACGGCATTTCATTGCGTTGCATTGCCATAACATTATATTATATGTCTAGCCGATAAATATTATGTATTGGACACCGATTATGACAAAAGGAACTTTTTTATTTGCAGTATATCCCCCGTGTTTTGCAGTCATTGAGTAATACTTATTATATGTGTTTTTCGGGGTTTGATATACTCATGAAATTACCCTTTTATGGAGTCATGCATTTTAGTTCATAGCATTCCATACCACTGCAATAAAATATCATAAAAAAGTGTACACCAGTCAAAACTTTTGGTTTTCTTTTTATATTCAGTTGCCCTTTGTGTGTGGCTATTCAGTGCTGGGCTCGACCTTCATAAACTCTTTAACAGTTGTGATGTATTGGGATTGGTGAAGCTTAGTTGTAAAGCATCAAGTTTTTGAAGTCTTCTCTTCTCCCAAACAAAGGTGCATGCATATATAATAGCAAGTTTCGGCGGTGGTGATGATAATGACGATGATTTTTTCCGATGGAAAAGTCATGAATATAATAATATAAACTGGTGTGCTAGTACATAAGAAACATGAAACAAGGGAAACTGGTACGAACACAATATTGCTGGTTTGTTGGCTAATAAATACAACTTGAACCTCTGCTGTCTCTCTGCTCTCATTTTACGTACGGGGCTGCTGTTGCTATTGCCGGAAAAGTGGGAACGTAAACCAAAATGAAATGAAAAGCAGCTGCCTTGTTTTTTGTTAATATGTATGTATATATGTACGTTCATAAGGTTAATATGAAATTTGACACAAAAATCGATCGATTAATGCTTAACATGCACGAAACAAATTTATCGATTTGGAGAGTCGGGATCAAAAACTTATCACACACCCAGAAAAGCAACTCATAAACGAGCTGCTGACGACTGCTGGGCAGGCAACAACTACGTTACAGTCTTAAAAACAAGAAACATTTCATCATAATCTTGATTCATTAATATTTTCTACCGTCTCCCTATCCATTCTCTACTTCAGTTACCTCTAACTAAACACACAACTGTAAATGAGGCTGATTGTAGGAGAGCAAGAGGAAAGGCTGCTTCTTTAAAATAGGGCGCGAGCAAGCCCAAACCTATACAACACAGTCAAACCAAAGCTACTCCCAAGAACAAAATATTTTAATGCGTTTGTACATTAATGCGCAGTAAGAGTTTTGCAGAATTTATGTTCATTTCCACTTTACAGAGCGAGAACTCTGATAATAATGTGAACAATATTATAAAGCAGTAATCGAGCGGCTGTAAAATTCTAATCTTGGGGAGCTACGTACATGATTTTTGCGTAAGCAGCTAAATAAAACAGGATTTCCTTGAGTCACCAGTTCTTCCAAGGAGACATTGGTCGTGTCACCTTGTCACAGGAAAAGGTTCCAAATTTTTCGAGCCATTCCCAAGAATCCATATAATTAACACTAACCATGTGGTTCTATGAACTTAGTTTGTAGGTATAGGAGAGGCAACTGGGGTGGTGAAAGATTTTAAATCTGAGCATTGGTAAGTAAAACTACCAGTTGATGAAAATGGGACGTAACATATGTCCAGACCAAAAATATACATAAAGTCAATCCATTCCCCGTGTTTAACGGCATTACTTACACATTGCTTCTATAGTACTACTCCTACTGCTGCTGCTGCTGACAGCGTACAATTCCTGTCGGTGGGAATGCTTAAGTAGCCATATCGTAATCGAAGACATTTCCCAAGTAGACACTAACACAAGCAATTTTCCTTAACTTCATACTTAGCATATTGCATTGCATATTATATTGCTTTCTCTCTAGTGCCTAACTTTGTTTTCCCTGATGGATTCTGCTACCACACCATACCACGCCACGCCAAATTCCAAATAAGAGAGTTGAGAGAGCCGGGAAACTCTCTGAGGAAATTGTTCTGACCTGAAGCTATACCCACTTTCCTATACATTCATTATAGTTTTCCCTTTTCCTTTTTAAAAACAAAGACGTTGTGTTGTAAAGGGGTTGGCCACTGACTGAGTTCTTTTTCTGACTTGGGTTTTCGGCATTCGATACTTATTCAACGACTTTTTTTAAGATTTTTGGTCTTCCTCCTTGCAAATAATTTATCATGCACCTTGACGCTGATGAAACGGGAAAAGGGATAAGGGACGCCGAGAAAGTAAGCTACATTACGTGTGTATGCATGGGAGTCACTGTCTTCCATCTCGCATGTCAAAGTCAGTGCAGAAACAAGATCATCACGTCGTTCTCGTCCTTTCTTTCCTATTTGTCGTGAGGTACAGTGAGAGATCTTTCGGTTTAAATCAAGGAATGTTTGTAATGTCGATGAAATCATTTGTATTCTGCTCAATGCTGGTTTTCGTCGCATTTTCATTCCAGCTCTCGTATGTAGTTATATTTATACACAATATACACAACTGAATAATGTCTTGGCGGAAATCAACTACATTTCATCTGTAGCTGTAGCATAATAATTAATTAATGAGGAGGATCCTCCAAAGAATGTATATATTGTATTGATTGTGGGTGTATGGACATATTGTATCAGATCTTCCATTAAATAAGGATAACAAAATAGTAACCCGTGAACATAACTAAGCTATCTGTATACAACCAGTATAAATTGCTAAAATAAAATAAATTATAATATTGACGTTCAAACTTGACCTAAAATTCGGAAGAACTGAACTACATGAAAACAAGATAGTGGCTTCCGAAAACATCGTTTTCACCTGTTAACAAAAGCTTTAAAGGCAGAAATAATGCAAATAATATTGAGCGCTAAAATAAACAACTAATTGTATTTGAAATTTAACTTGATTAAATATTATATTATAACTACATAAAATCCCGTTTGGACCTATTTATTAACATCTCTCGTAAATGGGGTAACATAAAAACTAATTTTTTGTATAACATGAATTATTAAGTCTGGCAATTTATTTTACAATCGAACATATAATTGGCAGGTATCATTTCCATCGCGGACCATATTGTACCATGCCTCATTGTGTTATCCTTGTTTAGAGCTTCATCGAAATTGTGCTGCAGCAACTTGATTCAAAATGATTGTTTCGGAAAACACAATGGCTTTAGTTGCTCATTTTTGTATAAAACATGCATCCGGCTTCCACGGTCAAACTGGAATTAGTAGTGGAGCCACCAAGTTATTATGTTGCATGTGTGTGTATTCATAATAAATTGGAAGCGGGGAGGAAAGTCGAGTAGGAAGTATAAAAGGGCTGAAAAATGTATGCTATTTTTATTACAACTCCTATGGGAAGGTATCCGATTAAAGTTTGCATAGAAACAAGATAGGAAATTAAAGGCTCAGTTTTTGGCCTTCCATCAAGAAACGATAGCTCTTCAGGGATTTCGAAGCCTTTTCCAATTTATGAGCGATGAAGATGGAACAATGAAAGAGCATGATCTTGATATTATTACTACTTCCCAACATTCGACATTACTATACATGCAAACTTACCATGTAATGGGGTGCTCAGGAACAAAAAACGAACGGAAAAAGCGAAGAAAGAAGCCTTTTTTACAAACGTGGTCGCATTGAATAACAACAGAGAACTTGAGAAAGTTAAGTTCTTGCATCCTTGCTCACTCTTCTACTTGTGGTTTTTAAACTCATATTTCACAAACAAGCAGCAGCGAGATGTACACACTAGTCGCATTTATTTAACCCTTGTTATTCCAAACACGGTTTTTTTCTAGGTTCATCTGACAAATACCACGGAGAAGCACATAAAATTGCATATTATACACTAACACTACCTCTTCGTGGTATGGTTGTGCGGTAGTACACAGCACCACAAAAAAGGAATAGGTAGGTTGTAGCTTTCTCAATTTCTCTGTGAGAAAAGGATTCTCTGTATTTGTATCATGCTGGGGAATGTAATTGAGTATACGTAACAATTGCCTCGATCATACCATAAGCCATTATCATTATACCAATAACGATCGTCATTGAATCGCTTCTAAACTCCACTTTTTACATATACTCACTTATAACCACGTTCATATATACGTACAATACCATATTATTCAATATCGTTTGCTTCTTTCATCTCTTTTATGATTCTTGTTAGATTAAAGATAAAAAATAAGGAAAATCTTAAACCAGCTTAACCAAATCGGTAATATGTTAATAGTGTATGCTACCGCTATCAAATATGGTTTATTTGCTACTATCAACAATATAATTTCAACACAGACAGAGCACTCACCATCATGATGCCGAAAAGGAACCTACATGAATGAACAATTTATAAAATTAAACATCAATGCTTATTGACGTTCAAGTCTGACATTAAAATCGGTAGAATGAAACCGCGTACTAGAGACACAAGATACGAGCTTCAGAAACAGATCATAGTCCATGCATACATCATTATTTACAATGTCAACGAAAGTACAACAGGGTCACAAGTATAAAAGATGGAAATGCAGATAATATTTACAGTTAAAACGAATTTAAATGCTATCATTTTCCCATAGATCTGTACAATCCTATACATGTTGCAAACTCCATATTCTAATAACCTGAACTATAGATAGTATCGGAAATCATGAAAGAATCTTCAGGTTTGAACATTTTCTTTGATACATTTGATCATTTTTCTTATGTATCACTGATACCGGAATA
>JAQGAP010003675.1:0-11918 GCA_034697805.1 Orchesella bifasciata | reverse complement strand
TTGGAGCCACCTGAATATTTCTCCACACCGCAAAGAGTGCCAGGTCCGACTTTAGCATCCATATTAATTCTCCTCAACCGATCCATTCTTCTCTGGCACTCGTCCTGCTCCAGAATCGTAAAATCCCTTTTTCTAATTTCATACCCAAATGTTTTTTTCTCTAGGGGACGCGAGTTCCATCGCAGGACCAGTAAAAACCTCACCATCGTGGGGTAATCTTGGAAGGTTATTTTCGCTCACGTCTACTTTCTTCGTGAGTTTAATGACGGCCAAGTCGTTTCTGAATAATTGATCAGAGTAAACTACCCTTTTTGGTTGATTTTTAATTTCATTCTCGGAGGGTCCAATTAGCTTGTGGCCTGGGAGTATTTTGAAATTTTTCACGTCAAAAATCCTCCCAACTGGAGTTCTGTTTTTTCCAAGTGCGCCAAACCGGACTGAAACCATGAGTCCTTTTTTTCCCTGGGGGGTCTTGACATTTGAGTTGACACATTGAGCCGTTGTGACAACAAGGTCAGGAGCAATCAAAGTGCCGCCGCATGATGTCCCATTCTGCTTGGAACTTATGCTAACCTGGTGTTGAAACCCACTTCCCTTGATCTTCTCGCCGTAGACTGGAGTTCTAAGGAAAGTTGTCTTATCTTGGTCCCCTGCAGTTTCAATTATCCAATTCCGAAAGTAGTCTACTTCCGCGTAGACACTTGGCGGACAATGCATTTCATCATCGAACTCTTCGCACTTATGATCACTGCCGCCAAACGACGTTACTCCACAGAGAACAGCTTGACCCCTGTCATCCCGGCAAATAGCTGGACCACCAGAGTCCCCACCTCCAGCAGTTCCGCTATACTTTCCTTGCATGATTCCCCCAATACACAAAAGCTGGTCTTGAAACTCACGGAGATTAGGTCGGCGGCTACGTCTACCAAAACAGGCTTGGTCGTCCCGAATGATAAAATTGGCTTTTTGTAGATGATCCGAAGTAGTCAAAGTGTCTGTGGTGCCCCAACCGACAACGACTGTGTCACCGGCGTTCTCTTCAATAAAAAATTACCAAATATTAGCTAAAATCATTTTGGATTATTATAAAAAATCATTCTGACTTACTCGTCTCATTGAAACCTTTGGGTACAATGGGAAGTGTTTTGACATTAGGACCAAACGTTATGGACGGACTCACTTTCAAAATGGCAATGTCATTAAAGATGCGTGCGTATTCTCCCTTACGAAACTCAGGATTGCTTTTCAATCCGCTGTATTCCGGATGGGGAATGATTTCTACGATGTCGTAGTCATTATCCGGCATCGGCACGTCTAAAAGATTTCTCCCTACTTTGGCTACCCTGCCTTCCGTGTCTACCACATTTCCACGGCCGTCAACAATACAATGGGCTGCCGTGATGAGGTAGTCTTTGTTGTAAATGGTTGCTCCGCAACCGCCAATATTGGCTATGTGAGGAAACTCGTGTGGTTCGGCACCCATTAAGGATAAAAGGACGGTTTCCTTTGAATCCTTTTGACAGCAGTAGACAGCCGACCCTGCGGAGCCATCGGGTAAATCGCAATGCTCTCTATTTACTTCTTCGTACGTGACAACTTGTCCATTGTAGGTTCGTTCCTGGGCCACTCCGGTAGAGCATGGGTTGCGTTGTCCAGAAGGGATGCACTTTGTCACTTGACAACCGTTGGCGATGGCACGCCTTGTTTTATCTGTGGGAAATGTTGAAGGCTTGAATTAAAGTTAATAACAAAATAATATAGGGATGTTCATAAGTAGTGTTAAAAGTTTTTACCGCCGTCTGTATGGGGTTTACAACAGTAATTGAATCGTAGTCCAGTTTCAATGTGTTTTTCCACATAAACCAATCTGTCATTTGGTCTAGAGCACGATCGTTGGTTTGTGAAATCTAAAATTGGCGGCGAACAGTCAGGTTCGCGCTGGCAGTTCACCACAGCTTAATATGAAAACAGATAAGTCAGACCTTTTGTACAAATAAAAATTGAACCAATTTTAATTAATTTACCAAGGTAAATTAGGAATAATCCACAAGCTGGCCACCGGAATCCTTTTCCTCCCATCTTGAACCGAATTAAGTCTGTGCTCAATTCAACTTTATATTCTTTTCAATTTCTGCACAGCAAATGCTTCCAGTTGGCGTTGAGTGCTCTGGAAAGGTACTAAAATGCGTTTGGCATTTGATAAAGATTGGATGAGAATTTATACCCATTTCAATCTAGGAAATGAAGTACCGAATGCTAAAAATAATCCTTATTGTCTGTATTCGTTTCCATCAGGCATGATATGATAAGCTGTTTTGAGGAGTATGAATTGAATTCCATTTTGTTGTTTGTTTCGCGTGAAATCGCACTTACTAGTCACCGCCTTGCATTACCTGATGACGAAGTCTATTTTGGTTTCCTGGATAATAAATCAAGTTGAGCTAGAACAAAGGCAATCCTAATATTTCACGCTGGTACCATCTGTTTTTAGTGCTTTCCCAATTTTTACCACAAAATAATAAGCCCATTTTCATGTTTTGCATTTTTACTGTATTTTATTATTTCATTTGGAAAATCATCCTCAAAGGTAGTTTATGCATCGCCACCATCACAGATGCTGAACCAAAGTTCAAGAACAAGGTGGGGAGATATCCGCGTAGATTTTTTCAGTTCGACCTGTTAAAAGCTTTCCTTATTTTGTAGTTTCGCTTTGTGTGTTGAGCTACAATAAAACCTATTCATGCTTTGCATACCATGGGGTGCAGGAAGTTTATATGCAAGTTAATAAAAAATTGGATGGGAATGAGAAGCCAACCAGTTACTCCCATATATGCTTTATATTTTTATATCCAGAATCATCACGATTTTTGTGATAATGAAAATAAAGCATCTTTTTAGTACCAGTCACAGTAAGGATGGACACTCTATTAAACCACATGAATTGAAATAAATAGTGCAATATTTGAAGTTGAAACTTAAAATACAATAATTAAACAGGGTTTGGCACATGCTTCATTTTTATACGTCATCTGGAATACGAAAACACTCAAAATATGTTTTGATAAGATATTTCTCAATTGGCACAAGCTGAAATTCGGGTAGTTCCACAATGTAAATTGAAGCGACTCCTGATTATGGTGTAGATAAAAGATTCTAGATGACTTCGAGTCTTGCATTTTGTAGTACACATCATGTACTGCAAACAAAATCCAAATAAAACATTCTTTAGTTTCAAGTAGCTTAAGTGAAAGTTAATCACAATTTTGCATTGATGCATTGCTTGATCAAGCAAAAAAAAACTGGACTGGTTCCAAAATGTAAAAGGATTAATAACTTAAGAAAAGGGTTCACAGTTATATTATTTAATTGTTCCCTACTAACTCACTGCCTCGGTTTTGCAGCTCCTGAAATGATACCAACATTAGGTAGACTTGTGTCAGGTAGTAAATCCGCGGATATGATAATAAAAAGTATCAAAAAAATATTTTGTTGTTGTTTAACAAATGGACTACAGCACTAACCTCATGCTCCAGTAGTCGCTCTTCCAAAGCAAAGCGCAAAAAGTTGTTTTGTTGCAAGCTAAGTTGTTCCTTTCAAATCAGTACGTACTTCATCATTACTCAAGCCATGCAAATTCATGCGAAGGGAAATCCATAACATCATCTGTCTTTGTCATTATGTGGACATAATCAACCGTATTTTATTTTCAATGCTTTGTTGATATTTTGCAAAAAAATATTTTAATTTGTTGTAGTACAAATCTTTAAATTAATAAAAAGAAAGTTTCATGAAAGTTTTCGGCTTTTGAATAAATACATTCTGCCTTGAGAAAGCAGTAAATCTCAACCTGAAAAATGGTACCAAGCCAATGATTATATTATTACGTTTTTGGGTCTACATGGGATGGAAAGAACAACCTTGATATACTAAAGTTTACGGGTACTAGGCTACAGTGCTACAGTGCTACTAAACCAACTTAGGTGAAGCGATCAAAGTTCTCATTGGCAGCAAACTTGCTTTTGATGGTTATAAACTTGGTTAGCTGCTCTGGCGAAGATATCCACAAAGCTCCCAACCGCATAATGTAAGGTTATATAAGAAGGTATTACGAATTCATAGAATTTGCAGAGCATAGTCTCTCTCAGTCTCTCGCATATGAGGTACACATCACGGATTCATTATCAGAAACAGAAACCTGTGTAACTGCTGCGTTTTCTGTCCGACAAATCTGTGAAATGCTGTTTTTACATCATAATTTTTGGTTTTCGGGTTGAAACAAATTCGTGCAACCTTACAACTTCACTAATAAATATACATGTTGAACAAAATTTAAGAAATTTCTGTTTTCTTTTCTTTAAATACGTTTACGCAGCTTTTGTACACCGGTTAACTTTCAATTATTTCTGCGTATGGTTCAGAGTCTCTCTGATGCGGTAGGATATTATATAAAATTGCACAAATCGCAAGTTATTACTGCGATTTCCAGGTAATTTTGACATGAAAGATTACAGAATTTTAGAATTCATCAACCGATGATTTTTCATATTATTCAGCCTTAAACTTATAGAAATCTTACTCATGCACACGCCGCACAAAATCCTTGATTTCCTAGTTTGTGATAATCTTTCAAACCACCCAACGGCTCAAGTTCGTAAAAGCACTCGTAAATGGGTATGCAATGCAGCTACGATTAAAAACTTTTTTGTATTTTCATACATGTATTTTTCAATATACTTAACAAGTTTTAGGATTTGTCCAAATTCTCTGTAACATTATTCATGATTTTAATTGCTATATTATTCCAAATTTTCAAATGATTTTTAATTGTCTTTTCTTATGATTGTGTGCGGTAAGGGTACCCCAGATTATGTATATTTTTCTTTGCCGAGTTCTAGTATGTAGCAAATTAGAATTAAAATTTGATAAAATCAGTTGGAAATCGATTTATTTGCAGTTTTATTTTTGTATTATATTCAGTTTGTATTGAATAGAAATTTGTTTTTGCCTATAATAACGAACAGAAACAATGACATTCTTATTTCAGAAGGAGAAAGTAAATATAAAATAATGTCCGTGTATCTATTGGTTCCTAGATATCAGATATGACACTATGTACTTTCAATTTAGCAGCGTAAAATTATTATTAAAATTGTGTTCCGACAAGGAAGCTTCAAATTTAATTGTTTACAACTTGTTTAGTCAACTTAACACAAAATAATTATTACACGGCCACAAACAGATTATAAAATATATCAAAAAATGAAAGATAGATTATACCATAAATGCATAACCATTTGAAGCTATACTGACGAGAGTCGTGAGTATGGTTGGACTTCGTTGAGTTTGATTCGTAAATAAACGTTTTGATTGCATCATAATCTATTTTGCACTGTAATTGCAAGCAAACAAAAAATAGAATTAAAATTATTTAGTTAGTATTGTAACTGTACGATTTAAATACTATTTGAAACCTGTATATGTATGTATTTAACAACTGAATTCCATTACACGTTACATTACTGAACCTTTCTCCAAATATCATAAAGCAGATTACTTTTTAAGGTACTTATCGAGTCGGCTAATCAAACTATAGAGAAGTGTATACTATTACCAGCAAATTATATTATGTAATACTATTATGTAACAAGTATTTTCTTGTCATTTAGTTGATTATAATAATATTGCAGTAATATATAAATAAAATATTCAAGTATTTTCGATTGGTTATAATATAATAATAATAATAATAATACAATATTATAATATTCTTAAGTATTATAATTACAAAAAAACGATAAAAACGAAGTTAATATGATGTAAACAAGAAGTGTTCCAAATTTCTTATCTCTGTCTTTTGCATTTTCTATCATGTATTTAAGTGTTACTGGGAAAAGCTCGAAAAAATAGGACACCTTATTTAATAAAAGCATCTTGAAACTACATAATATAATTTAATCTTGATTTTTAGAAACAAAAAATCTTTATAAAATAAATTCAGACTGCAGGGAAAAAGAACGCCAAAATGGTTGTGAATTGAGACCTAAGGAGTAAAAAAATATTAATGTAATAGAAATAAATCATTTTTTGTTGTATTTTCTCATGGTTTGTTTTTAATGGATTGAATTAATTAATAATCAATTATTACCAAATGAGATCATCTTAAAGGAGCTTGCTTCTGAACAAATCCATGACTGAAAATGTCTACAGGGCTGAGCAGTTCTGTCTGTTTTGGTAAAATAAATTAAGAAAAGAGACGTAATACAACATTTTTTCTGAATGTCGATTTGAATTGCTTTTTAGTTAATAAAAACAAATTTTCCCCAGCTTAGTGGAAACGTTCCTAGCATGAACAGGTTGATGAACAAATGAACCGTTCTTTCAAAGATGAGGTTTTTTTCAGACTTCTTATTTATGTCCTTGATATTTTCCGTTGTCTGAACGTACTTCGGTAGATTTCACAATCAAAAATAAATTGGCATGCACTTTGAGAAATTATTGTAATACCTATTTCAACTGTGACCCAAAAAGAGGTCCGTTCCTTCATGTGGATTTTTCTTCCGGCTACTACAAATTTGAAGGTTCTTTCGGTCCTTTATACTGTACCAAAGTGCATTTACACCAAATAATAAAAACACGGTGGAAATGCCACATTGGTACACATATTAGACAAAGATTTGTAGTTTTCAATTTGAGTCACTGAGTTGCTTCGCCGTGGCTTACCGACTGATTACACTTTTTCTGGTGCTACTACAACTAAACTAAACCGGTGTGACCGCTCCCACTCTTTTCAGCTCCGGTTGCAGTTATTCCGCTTTGTATTTATTTTTGTGTGTGAAATATAATGAACAATATTATTTTGAACTAAAACTCTCATTTCGCTGACTGCAAAGTGTATTGCAATTGGCATTGTGTTTATTTCTCCCCTAATAAACTGGTAAGCTTTCTCAAACACAAACCTAACAAAATTTGCTTGACTGAAAATATGGAGGACTGTGAAGACCATCTTCCAGGGCCGTGAAGTTCCTTCTGCTGTGATAAAAATAATGTGTGAAAATAGGAAAGAGATATTATTTCAGAATTAAAAACGGTATTTCGTTGGTTTTATATTAATAAAATTAATATTCTTAGCTGCTTGAAGATGACTTGGAAGCTTTCTTCGCATAAACACGTTGGTGGAGGAAGAAGGGTTGGGTTTTGCTCATGGGACTTCTTTTTTTGCCTTCATAACATCTTCCAGTAACTAAACTTCAACAAATGTCCACTATACAAAATAAATTGATGTTTACTCTGAGATAATTTCAAAATTTTGTGATACGTATTGCTATTTTGTTATCAAAAGTATTCGATTTGTTTAGGTCTTTTTTCATTTGGCTACCAAAAATCTTGATGTGTTTTCAGTCCTTAATACTGCACCAAAGTGCATTTACACCGATCAATAAATACACCACGGTTAAAATATCACATTGGTACAGGTATTGGATGAAGATTTGACTTTTTTAAATTGAGTCAACGATTCCTTTCATTCTGAAGTACAAAATACAGAAGTACAGAGTACAGTATGCTACAGCTACAACTCAACTGAACCGGTACGCTCGATCCCTCTCCTTTCTGTTTCAGTTGCACTTATTCCGCTTTGTAAATGATTATGTTGTAGTGTGTGATGCACAATTTCACTTTGAAGAAAAAAGAGCTCGTTAGCAGCAAACGCCGACTGCAACTGGTATTGAAAAATTACTATTTGTTTGGTATCTATTTCGCTCCTAAAAACCCGCAAGCACAACACAAGCAAGTTGTGCCTATGTAGATGCATTGTTGAGGTTGACTCATGGAATCTGCGGTTGGGGCAGTCAACCGTGCAGAATCTTTCTCAAGCCGAGCCAGTTTTAATAAGCAAGCTGGAAAATGAGTTGCAGATGCTGATGCTGGTTCTTCAACATATCCCCGTGCACCACAATTAAAATACAGACGATACATACTTTTGCTTTGCACCGAATTCACCACCCGGTGGTTTGGGTCAGGAACCTTTCTCATTGATAAAAATTCATGCTATTTGCGAATATCCCGACTTGTATCAAATTTTTAGTAATAATGTTTTATTAGCTGCACGTGTAGGATGACCAATGAACTTTCGTATGTTTGTGTATTCTCGGTTGTCCACACCAAGAAAATATCCAATCAACACCGCAAAAACTGCAAACATTCTCAACAGTCTCAATTGAGTGTTGAGCAGGTTTTCGCAAACATGAGAAAAACTTTGCACGCTTAGATAACTTGTGTAATCAAATACTTGTGTTGTCTACGGTAAGGTGAATCGACAGTTGAACTGAAAAAAAAGTTCTATATCAGCAGACTTTTGACGGTTTCCTGCTTCGTTCACTCAGTTTCAAACGGGTTCAAGATTCTACGTCCTCGACATTGTCTGGCATAAAAAGTGCACGTGGAAAATCGGTCGGAGAACAAGTTGCATTGCCACGTGTGTGAGCAATGAACTTTTACTTATTTCCTCGATATAGATGAGCTTCCTCAATATTTTTGCAAGTGGAGAGCTAGATGTATCAAAACATTGGTCGGGGTTAACAATCCTCCTTGCAATGCCAATATTTCTAGCCGGCAGTAGAAGGTGGTTTGCGTACTTAAATTTACAATAGAACATTCAGAAGTTTCTACTTTTTGAGCAGAGATGCAATGTAAGTTCCCCCAGCAGCTACAGAATAAATTTAATGATGAAAGGATCATTTTAACGGACTGGTATCTCACTCATTTCTTGTTTGAGTGAGTTTCATTGACATATGGATTTTAATATGGATTTATGTCAATCCACCCGTCTAAATTGTAGAAATATCATAATGCGGGGTTTTGAATAAAAAAATATTATTTGCCTGGAAAATTGATCCTGGAATTATTGTTATAATTGTTCTGGTAAATTAAGATCTTGAAAACTAATCGAACGAAAATAAAAAATGAACAGTGATATTTGTTGGGTAAATAAAGTCTGTAAAATGAACCCTTTAATTAAAAATTATTGACTGAAACTGTCGCAAATGTTCCCTTCGGATATTTCGTTCACATCCAAAAGTTGGATTTCGCTTTAAAAAGTGCTGCCTGAAAACTGAATTCACGAAAAAATCATTCTCAAAATCACAAAAATAGCTCAAGTAGAACAAGCAGCAGACGCACTGGAGCGTTGTCTCCACATACTTCGTGGTGCATTAAGCAAGGTCAGGAAAAGTTGTTTTATCTATTTACCCACCTAAATGAAATTTATTGTGAGGTTGAAGCCTGGAATGAGTAAAAGTGGTTATTTAGGTGGCCAAATGAGGTTGTTACTGCGCACTTAATACTTTGCAATTGCAGTCCGGGTATTTCACACTGAAGCCATTGTAATTTACAACGCCTTTGATAAAATAATCCCTCCTGCGTAAATAAAAAAATTTTTAGTGGTGGATTCGTACTGCTTTATTGCGAGCCTGATATTCCTGATCATGCAATCAGTTGCAACTGAAGGTTTTCAGTGAGTGGAGTGGGTTTTTGAGTGAAAACAATGAGAATTCTTGATTTAATTTGCAGTAATTCAAAACGTAAATGTTTACGTGAGCAAACAAATGTTGTATTATTCTGCATCACAAAATATTCAGATCAAGCTGATAGTTTTTTATTCCTACCAATTTATATTTTGTCACAATAAAATTTATTATTGAAAGAAGAGTCAGGACATTATGTATAAAATGTAAAAAAAACTCTAATTTTTAACTGGAAATTCAATTGATGAAAGATTGATGAATATCAATAATTATTCATCGTGTAAAGCTGTAACTCTGAAAGTTTGTAACTGGTGCAACTATTTTCTCTTCCTTTTCTTAGCTTTTATTAATGAAGCATAAGGGTAAGAGCTTGATTCCGAATGATCATAGCGAGGCAAAAGTTTTTACTGAACCAAGCATCGGTAGCAAATCAAATTGCCCCACATCTTACTTATCGTGCTTTTTGTGGTGTGTAGAAGGTGTGGGGCACGTTGGATACTAAACAGTTTACAGATATCAGCTCAGCTCAAGAGAAACTACCTGTAAAAACGTAGTTCTCATTGGCAGCAAACTCGTTTTTAGGTATCTCATTGTTCATGATATGAATGAGGGGCAGGAGTTAGCCGCATCGCTGACATACATATTGCATGCAATGAAAACTAATGAATAGAACGCACATGGAGTTTTTGAGCGTTCTTCATGGTGAAAAAATAAGTGGCGAGATAGCTCTAGATTTTTACCATTAATACTTGTCTTTCATGGTAATATTGATACAGATGGTTTACAGATTTGGATATAAAGAAGTGATCCATTTCCTTTGTTAATGAACTGTCCTACAACATTCTTCTCGCACACTGACTCAACTTGACATTGGGAATAAAAACTCGAAATCTCTTGGCGTAGTTCCCAGAAAGATGTAAAATGCCTCTAGACCACCAGTGAATGATACATTTTAAAATTTTATTCATAATATTGAATTAGCCAAATACAAGAATCAATTTAGTACATGAATGAAAACAAACAAGGACAATTTTGTGAGCCAAAATTTTGGTTAAAATTCTGTTAAGATTTTGAAAGTAAAAAGGAACGTGTTTTAATGGTGGGATGCCTCCCATTCCTTCAATTCCGCGGCGGTGTCTGGATTTTGCTCTTCCCACTGAGCTCTGCCTTCCGGTCCGAACTGGCTGACAGTTTCATGCCATGACCGCATGTTTTCGTCATGTTCTTTTTTTCGTCGTTCCTCTGCTTGGCGGTTTTTTTCTAGCCTTGCCTTGTTGTGAGCTAATTTTTCCTCGTTTTCGGCATTGACTCGATCTCCGTACCATTTCCAGTATCCTTGTGTTGCTTCCTTGTTTTCGTCAATGTATTCCTGTCTCTGGTGTGCGCCCATCTGGTAGAGGATTTCGAAGAGTTCCTCCTTTGCTGTTTGCTCAGCTGCGCGACTCTCTCCCGCTCGGGCTCTATATGCTTCAGATTTAGCTCTTAACGCTTCCGCAGATTCTAGTTCGGCTGGAGCACCATCCACTTGAGCAATAGCCACCATGACCCCAAGAGCAAGGAGAATCAGCTTGATGTCCATGGTTTGAAGAGAGTTTTGTTTTGGAAACAAAAGTTGATTTGTGATGAGTAGTGGTTGTAAGTAACTCAGAAAGTTAACTGATGATGATGTCCTTCTTTTCACAACCCTTTATATACTAACTCCAGGTGGAACTTTAGCATGGTTTTTCACGGGACACGTTCTGCGAAGGTGTTTTACTTGCTTCTTTGATTGCCTGGTACCGTCTAGTCACCGGTTCAACATTTTCATGAAGGCCATTTATCATTAGATCTATATATTTTCATACGTAGAAACCATAAAAGTTTTTTTAAGAATCGTTAAGTTACTTACTCGCAATTTAAAAAATAGGAACATTTCTTTGAAGTGAATAAAAATCAAGAAATATGCTTAAAATAGCTCATGCAAAACATTCCACTGGAAGAATATAAAAGACAGAAGCTGTGAATAAGGTAGTTCACATGAATTGGCAACATATTCTTTGGTAGCTTAGCCTACCTTGTGTAAGTGAGAAGGTAAAACCACTTTATTGGCCGTGTTTAATTACCCGTGTGAAATTTGGCTCCAGTCTCACTCGAACTGGTTGCTGGAAATGTGATTACGTATTCAGTCTCGTGGTTTAAATTGAACTTTGCGTACTTAACGATTTTTGACGACTGGAAAAAAAGCTTCGGAATAGAAGATATCTCCGAATGTTTTTCCTCAGGAAATATACATGAAAAGCATTTCAAGCTAAATTTAAACTGGATTTAAGACACTTTATTACAGGCAATATAATTTTACAACTTGTAGCTTCTTCTCCGGTATAGTTTGAGAAATAAGGGAATATCTCCGGGAGATTT
>JAQGAP010003674.1:0-11918 GCA_034697805.1 Orchesella bifasciata | reverse complement strand
GCATCTTAAATGTTGCAGTGCTAGGTGGTAGCATGTAAAATTACTGCACTTAGTGCAGTAACTGGCCCCCTTCTAGTGCATTATAATGACGTTAAGAAAAATAGGCAGCGATGGACATATTATCAGCAGTATGAGCATTTGTATGACTTTTCGTCCTTGAATTTTCCTGCTTCGTTGCGAGATTTAACAAATATCTTGAAACAAAGAAAATTTGTGTTAACATTTTTGGTTTAGAAAAGACTACGTCAGGATTTCAATTTGTAATTCGTAGAATGTCGAAAATTTCAGTAGTTCCGTCATTCAAAAAAGTCAATCTACTTCTGTATGATGATCAGAAGCAAGCAAATTCTCATTATTTGGGGATAACGGACATATATCGTTTATATGGAAAACATGCCTGTTCCAGAAAAGAATTTTGTTACAATTGTTTGAATCTTATTTCAATGAAGCAGTATAAACTACACACAAGTGTTTGCACACGCTTTAAAACTCAAAATGTAAAAATGCCTAAAAGGGATAGCAAAAATTATATATCGTTTGATCAATATGAAAAGCTAATTCCACACGAGTATGTTATATATGCTGACCTTGAAGCTCTCTGTGTTCCAACTGAAATTGAGAAACCAGACAGTCAACTTTATTACACTCACAAATATCAAAAGCATGTCCCAAGTGGATATTCATTTGCTGTTTTCCACAATGGAGTTGTAGAAAAGTATTTGTTGACAGAAATGCTAAATGCATAGATGGGTTTTTTACCGAAGTATACAAAGAAGTTGATAAAATTGAACAGGAATATAATAAATACACCCCCATGCTAGCCCTAACAGAAGCTGAAGAATTTGAACACGAAGAAGCCAATGTATGTCACATTTGTAAACAGGACTTAGATAGTTTTTTAAAAGTTAAAGATCACGATCACAAAAGTGGTAAGTATCGTGGAGCTGCCCATCATTTCTGTAATTCAAAATATACGCTAAAAAAAGCAAAAATCCCCATTTTGTTTCATAACTTCAGAAAGTATGATTCACATCTTCTCATAACTGGCTTTGAGAAACATGGAAAGAACATTACTGTTATTCCAACTAACTCGGAAAATTACATGAGTATTATATGTGATAACTTTATTTTTCTGGATTCTTTAATGTTTCTAAATGCCTCTTTGAGCTCTTTGGTTGATAATTTAAAGCAACCCGAACAGGGAGTTACTGAAGAAAATCATTTTCGAAATGTATTTGCACCACTTATTAATGTTTTTGGGTATGAAAAGGCAATGAAATTATCCCGCAAAGGTGTGTATTTTTATGAATATGTGACAAAATTTGAACAATTTAACGAAACAGAATTTCCAAGCCAAGAGTCGTTTTTCAATTCTCTCACTAATGAATCCATTTCAGAAACTGACTATCAGTACGCAAATGATATTTATAAATTATATTGCAAGAATTTGGGGGATTATCATGATGTATTCCTGTTAACAGATTGTCTACTTCTAGGTTGTGTAATGGAAAATTTCAGAAAAACAACAATAAATGCTTTTAGGCTAGATCCGCTTCATTTTTTTAGTCTGTCGGGGCTAGCATTTAGTGCTGCGCTTTTAAAATCAGGAGTAAAACTTGAAATGATTCAGGATTTAGATATGTATCAGTTCTTTGAAGCTGGGCTTCGGGGTGGAACTTCAATGATTGTAACAAGGGAAGCAAAAGCAAATATCAAATACATGGAAAACTACAACCCTAAGAAACAGAAATCGTTTTTATGTTATTTTGACAAGACAAATTTGTATGGTGAATCACTTTTATCAAATTTGCCAGTTGGTGAGTTCAAGTGGCTTGTAGATGAGGAACTTGAATCTGTTAATTGTAAGAAAATTTTAGATTGGAAGGACGACGATGAGTATGGTTATATATGTATGGTAGATTTGCACTATCCTTCAAGTCTTCACAATTTACATAATGATTTCCCTCTGATGCCTGAAAAAATCAGGGTTCCCTATGATTCATTGTCAAAATACCAGAAGTGTGTTGTTGACAAGTTAGACTTGAAGTACAATGATAAGTTTCATAAACTTATACCGCACTTAGGAGATCGCGAGAAATATGTTGTGCATTATAGAAACCTAAAGTACTACCTTTCAAAAGGAATTGAATTGAAGAAAGTTCACAAAGTCTTGTAGTTTAGACAGAAGCCATGGCTTCGAGATTATGTGTTTTTTAATGCCGACAAGCGTAAAAATGCTAAAAATGCGTTTGAAAAGGATGTCTACAAGTTTTTTGTGAACGCTGTGTTTGGAAAAACTATTGAAAATGTTAGAAAACGAAGAGATATAAAAATTGTTAACAATTTGAAAGCTGCCAAACGCTTGCTGTCTAAACCAACTCTTTAAAAAATTCCAGATTTTAGGGAAAAACTTAGCAATATTTGAAATGGAACATCCGAATATTATACTAAACAAGCCTGTTTACACGGGGTTTACTTGTTTAGATATTGCTAAACTTTTAGTTAATGGACTTTAGTGACTATCCTTCAGATCATTTCCTTTATTCTGAGCGTAATAAAAAACGAATCGGCTCAATGAAAGATGAAGGAGCTGGAAAAATCTTTACACATTTTGTTGGTCTAGCACCCAAAATGTATTCATTTCTAGGTAATGGTGTTTACAAAAATGCAGCAAAGGGTATACGTAAATGTGTGGTGAAAAAATCGTTTCGTCATGATAAATTTGTGGAAACGCTGAAACATCAACAGCGTTCTTATGCAGTTATGAATGTTATTCGTTCTTACAAGCAAGTACTACACACAGTTGAAATTCGAAAAAGTGGGTTGACTTGCTTTGATTCAAAACGCTACATACTTCCTAGTGGAGTAAATACTTTGGCATTCAACCACTTTTTACTGAAGCCATTGAAAAGACTAGAGTAAATGTTAAGAGTATTTATTTGTAGTTGTATATTAGTAGTAATGAAAAAATGACAAAATAATAACTTGATGTGTACATAAGAAATTCAGAATAAATTTTATTTTCTTTTTATTTAAATAAAGACTTAAGTTATGCTCACTCTATTGGTTTGAAATCTTACATACACGATTATTTTGAACACATAACTTTTTGAATTTATTTGTTGAACATATGCATTTTAAATGTGTTTTGTACGAACTAAAATGTTTTTTGAAATGATTTAAAAAATAGAGTTTAACAATTACATCATTTTTTCGCCTATGATTTGCGTCGAATTTTTCAATGATTTCATCATATCCTGTACCATTTAGACGATTACATAAAAAGTAAAGGCAATACATTCCACATACACTGGAATTAAAACATTGAAATCTCAATTTATTTTCCCTAATATTAGGAAAGTTTTTTGCAAAATCAGTAAAATATTTTCCATGCGATTCCAGTCCTTGCCCAAAGCTGTCAAAAAATTCCAAATTTTGATCTTTTTTTAGAAAACAAACCCAATGCAACCCAGAGGATTTTGAATCTTGAATGTTTACAATTACGGCAAACTTTTTAAATTTTATTCGGGCTAAGTGATCGCTAGGGCATACTATAGTATGTATAGAACTTTTCGTTTGTAATAGGGCAGAGCGAAGACTAAGTGAATCCATTATGTCAATGTTACTTGTTTAAACTGGGTAATTTCCAGCATTCGTTGGTATTCAGAATAAACAAGACAGTTTATTGAATTTTTAAGTGGAACTCCAAATTGTAACTCTATCCTTACGTTACCGTTTTTTTCCATCGCTAATGCAGAACCTAACGTTTCATTTTGGTTAATGTCGAAAGTAAGGAAACAATTTCCTTTTCGATATTCTTCTCTGCTAAAAATTAATCCTATGTCCTGGGAAGAAATTCCTAAATTTGGGAAAAGTAAGTAATAAGGCAGAAGACACAAATTATTATTGAAATCTACATTTATTGCTTTGATCGGAACTGGAACGTTGTTAACCGAAAGGGAAATAAAGCTTAAATTGAAGTGATTGAATTGATAGGGATTAAGTTCATAAGATCCCCCAAATGCTGTTCCATTAACAAGTGCAAGCACAATACGAGATGGAAGTTTTCCAAAGAAAACATTCTCTTCAATAAATGTTTGATTGCCTTTAGGAATAGCAAAAAAATTTATTTCCGTACTTCGATGTGGATACTTTGCTGTCTCACCATCATGTAACAGCTTTTGGTGTGATAACACAAGGCTAGGATAAACAACTTGCTTTCTAACAAAAAGGCTAGCATCTAATATTTTGATGGTTGGATTTATGTGATCAGTATCATTTGCTTTATTATACTTCAAAACAAATGAATCCCTTGCACGTGTAAGCATTATCGTTAAATTCGTGTTGCTTATTATGAATCTTTCTTGATTACAAAGATCCAAGCGAAGTTTGTCGATAAGTTCAAACGGTTTAGAACCAAGAATGTATTGCTTCCTCTGCTCGTGTCCTGTATTGGAAGGTTTGGCTTCACATCCGTTTGTGTCTTTTATAAACAAAGGGCAGGCTCCTTGAGAATACATATATTCTGAGCCAAATGATAGAAGTGATTCTAAATATGCTTTATATCCGTAGCAATTATTTGTTTGCGAGACCAGCTGGTTATTAACTAATAGTTCAATTTGACTAAACATACTAAATATCTCTTTTAGATGATGGTTTTCGACTTTTTGGCTTCCTTTTATAAACTTTTCGTACAGCTGTTTTTTAGGTTTACGTTTTTTTGATGTACGTTGCTTTTTTAAACTGGGTCTGTTATGTACCAATGTCATGGACGAAGCTCGACGTTTTCTAGAGTTTATGCTGCCTCCAGCTTGCAGTATTGGTACAAGTAATCTTCTTCCAACGTTTTTAGGGATAGATTTTAAGTTGTTCTTGATAGCTGAACCAACCGGTGTTCCCCTAACGATATCCTGAACTGCTCTGATCGTGGCTGCCTTTACCTCAGGTATTACATGTTTCTGGTAATCGGGATCACATACTGGGAAACATTACGAAGTACACCTCCTAAGCCCCTCCCCCGTTGGTATACGTTATTATATCGTGGCTTCGGTTTCAGAGCATTATAATAATGCTCATGATTAAATTCATGTATTTGACGCATTTTGATAGTAGCTGTGAACCATGCGAATGCTGTAAGACAAATGGTAAAGATTCAAGCAAAATCATTCTTATATTCAAAACGCAATGAGGGTAAGTGTTAGTATCAAAATGAACACGGTTGAGCTAGGTAATCAGTACGTCGATCCACATTCCACCATAAGTTTTGGTGGGGTGGATCGAATTAAACATAAATACCCAAATATGACGCAAAGACAAATCAAAACGTTTTTAGAAGGTCAAGATGTGTATACGAAAACCAGAAATTGTCGACATATTTTTAAAAGACGTAAAGTTATGGTGCCATGTAGAAACTACCTGTGGCAAATTGATTTACTTGTCATTCCTAAATATGCTAGGTATAACAAAGGATATAAATACCTGTTAAATTGTATCGACGCATTTTCTAGGTTTGCCTTCAGTGTTCCGTAAAAACAAAGACGGGTGCAGACATAACTGCTGCATTTAAAGATATTCTTAGCTCAGGTTATGGTCAATGCAGATTTATCGAGTGCGATGATGGCACAGAATTTAAAAATAGAGTATTTTTGTCGTTTCTCAAAACGGCCAATATAACGTTATATTCCAATTTTTCAGACAAGAAGAGCAGCATTATCGAACGTTATAATAGGACACTAATGACAAGGATATACAAATATATGACAGCACATAAAACGAAAGTCTACATTACTGCTTTACAAAAGATAGTTAATTCATATAATCATTCATTTCATCGTAGCATTGGGCGTTGTCCGATAGAAGTAACAAAAAGAGTCAGAAGT
Source organism: Orchesella bifasciata (assembly GCA_034697805.1). Taxonomy (NCBI): domain Eukaryota; kingdom Metazoa; phylum Arthropoda; class Collembola; order Entomobryomorpha; family Orchesellidae; genus Orchesella; species Orchesella bifasciata. The sequence continues at coordinate 6,039 of JAQGAP010003674.1, read as the reverse complement.
ATGGAGAACGTTATACAAGGATTTAATAACCAACAAACAAAAAGAAACACGTCCAACTTTAAACGTGAATGATAGAGTGAGGATCAAAAATTTAAAATCAACTTTCGAAAAAGGTTATTCACAGAGATTTTCTGATACTATTTATAAAATTATAAAAGTTCTCAAGACAGTGCCAATTACTTACAAACTATCAGAAGGTGAAGACGTTCTTTTGGGAACTTTCTACAAGGAAGAGCTTTCTAAAGTAGCGCCTCACCAATCAGAAATTTAAGATGTCTTTTTACACCTACGTCTCCTCTAACGACTGTGTACAGTATTTTTCTAAGAACACAGCATCAAGTTTTCAAATTAAAATTCCTGTTAAAATTTCTGGAACATTCTTTGAAGTTGCAGTTTTGAAAGCGTTCGTTAACGATACACGTCTATTGTTTGAAAATCGTGCTGACTATTCAATTCGAATTTCATTCGAAGGGAAGTCAGAAACTTTAGAAATACCTATAAGAAAATATTTTTCAGTGAACGATCTAGTAGTCTGTATTAAAGAAGAAATTAACGAGTACACAGAACGTATTACCATTGAATATGACACACTAGAACAAAGAGTTTGTATTCGAACTATTAATTCCGAGCTGGTTTTAAGTTCCAACCTTTCACAATTGTTGGGATTTAGAACTTGTATGTTTTCTAACGAAACAGTACATAGCTCGTTTCCAGCAAGTCTGGATAATATTGATAATTCAATAATTGTAAAAACCGAATTTACGATACCGCATATATTTGGAAACACCCTCACGCCGTTTATTGATATTCTTAAGGTAGGACATACATCAGAGTATACGGAAATTTCTTATGCAAATCCAATATATTTTCAACTAAATTCCACAATAACGGATGTCTTAGGTTTCGTACTTACTAATCTTTCTGGAAAAGTTATTGTACTTCCAAATAGTACAACAAAACTTTTATTGCATTTTAGACATAAAAGTGATACGTAATAACTGCTTACTGCAAATGCTGACACTACATATTGAAATTGTGAGAAAGTTTAAATCATGAATGCAACAAAATTCATTACTCATTCGTAAGAATTCATCTGCAGTAGTCAGAGCTTTCAACATGGATAAAGAAATTCTGCTTGACAAGCGTTATAAGTTTAAGCATCCATGTTCCATCATCGTGACTGGAATGTCTATGTCAGGCAAAACTACGTTTGTGAAACAAATAATTGAGCAGCGTGATAAACTATTTGATACAAATCCAGTTGACGTGACCTATTTTTATGCTGAATATCAACCGCTTTTTGATGACATCAAGAAGGATAAAAATGTCGTTCTGCAGAAAGGCTTAGATATTACGAATTGTTATACCCGTCAGCCAAAGTTATTTATAATTGATGATCAAATGACAAGTTCATCTCAATCTAAGCAAATCCAAGAACTGTTTATACGTGGTGTTCATCATTCCAACACATCATTAATTCTTCTCACGCAAAATCTGTTTAATCAAGGAAAATTTGCTCGCGATATGCGACTTAATACTCATTACTTTGTTATTTTCAGATCGCCGACGTTTAACTCACAAATTTCATGTTTAGGACGACAAATTTTTCCGCAAAATCCAACATTCCTTCCAGCCGCATATAAAGACGCTACAAACGAAAAGTACTCTTACTTGTTCGTGAACCTTCATCCAGAATGTGAGGACAGTCTTAGAGTGAGATCAAAAATTTTAACTGGCGAATCTGAATCGATTTATGTTCCAGTATGAGGTATGTTATTGAGTTTGAAGGTTATTCGCTTAAAAGGGAAAATCAAAGTCGGTTCGTTTTTAAGGAAGTGTGTGTCCTAGAAGTTCCAAGTGGAAATTATCATTGGTTTTTAATAAAATCACCCCATTCATTCTATAAATTAAGCAAGAACGATAAAAGAATTGTCAGTTATAACGAAAGTAACCTTCATCGAATTCGTTGGAATTGTGGAGAAGTTAATTTCAATATTTTGAAAAACTTTCTGAGGCGACTTCAAAGTAGTGACGAAGTGTACACGAAAGGTTTGCAGAAAATAGAAATTTTGGAGAATTGGATTCCACACGTCAAAGTTATTAATTTGGAAGACCACGACTGTCCTTGTTCAAGTTTAAGTTCAGATGAAATTCTTCCGTGCGATTTGAAGTTTCATAGAAACAATCTGCATTGTGCGTTTCGAAAATCGCAGTTATTTGGAAAGTTCCTATACGAAAAATATGAGTCAAGTGTTAACAAGGAATGCGAATTTCCTAGAGAGCCTTAAATCCGCTGAAAAATCCGAAATACGTAACATTTTGCTAACAGCTTCGGACGACAATATACTAGCTCTCTCTGAAATTATACTAAATATTTTAAAAGGAAATTTAGACTTAGATTCAAGTGAACATAAAAAGTTGAAGCCGCATTCTAACTTACTAAGGAAACTTTCGAAAAAATCAGTGTCATCAAAAAACAAGCGTAAGAATTTAGTTAAAATTGCAAAGGTTCTACCCTTTTTAATTGCCCCTTTTTATAATACTTTTGGTAGCTTTATCATAGAAGCGCTTTCAAATACATGAAATGGCTAAGCGAATGAAATTGGTAAGCGAAAAAGAATACGAAGAAATGCAAAACCAAAGAAATGATCCAAAACCTGTATCAATCACTGAGAACGTATTCGAAAGGGATAATTCCCTCGCTACTGATATTCTTAAGCGCACAGACCTTCCTGATGACATAAAATCAAAACTTTATAGTAACATTATGCAATCAGTTGCTGAACATCTCAAAACGATTATGAATACACCTCTTTTAGTTAAACAAGTGGGGGAGGAAAATCCTAATGATTCGTTTTCACAAACTGTATCAACAAGTTTTGATGAAACCAATGATTCCGATTCAAGGGAAACAATACCACTTGTCGATTTAAATGTAGAAGATATACAACTTGCAAACAAACTCCCAAATAAATCTCAAAAGAAAGCCAAGGATATTATGTTAAGTTTAAAAGAACGTCCAGATCTCATTAAGTGGAACAAATCGGGGGAAATATCATTTTTGAATGGTCCGTTTGAAATTGGAACGAGTATTGTAGACCTTTTATCGTATGCAGTACATGATATTAAATGGAAAACTGCCCCAAGGGGAATAAATCATTTTTTGTTAACAATGAAATCAATGAACATTCCATTGTCTCTGCTTAGATCTGATGTACGTCAGATTCTAAGTAAAGATATTGATTTTATAAATCCTATTCCAAGTGCATCTGATAGTGGAGTTAATACAGTAGTAATGAAAAATACTCTTAAACGTTGGATGTCTTTGGAAGCTGATAATGATGTTACTTCACTTTCAGATGCTACCCCAGTTTACACATCTACCCCTAAGAAATCTATAGTGATAAATTGAAATGACTTCTAACTCTGGAATGAACAACGTACACGTTTTCACCGAAAATCATCCCATTTTTAACAAGCGGATGAATACTTACGAGTCTAGGCTTGAAACTTTTAATACCTGGGCAACTGAATCTGCTCCATCTCCAAAACAACTTGTACGCTGTGGCTTCTATTACACAGGAGCGAACGATAAGACTGTTTGTTTTTATTGTGGAATTTGTGTTGCGGAATGGCGACTGTATGATAATCCTTGGGTTGAACACGCTGTTTTTTCTCCTAAATGTCCATACTTGAGAATTCATCGCTCTACTTACAGTGCATTCAACTGGAAAAGTGTTGATGAAATAGCAAAACCTAATGGGCTATTCGATAAATGTGTGGTAATGTAAAAATATTACTTAACGTTCCTCTTTCAAAGTTTATTGTTTACTAAAACGAATTGTTTACTTTTGCATTGTAGGCTAAGATTGATCATGCATTTCACATCAGCAACAACAACAAAGATATAGAAGAAGGTATAAATAATACTTATGTACACTTATATTAAAGTTACCCTTACCGTATTTTTACTGAGTATAATTTGTTTTAGACTTAAACACCCTACACCAATACTTGGAAAATAATCGATGCAAGATTTGCCTTTTGAAAGAAGCTGAATATCTGATGCTACCGTGTTCTCATTTGGCATACTGTATTGACTGTGTTTCTACCCAATCAAACTGTGTGATTTGTCGCAAACGTCACGCTTCGATTTTAAGGATCTTCAAGCCATAATGGAGTACTGTATAGCAAATAATTCGACCGACGTTGAAGAAAGACGGATCGAAAAAGTTGTAAATGCTGGGAGGTTGTTTCTTAGATGTGAAAGGTTTATTGCGACTATTGAGTTAATGCGGAAAGGTAAAAACTTAGGACGTAGTGTATCCGAATTGTTTGCGGAAAGCCTTTGGTATATTCCAAACAACTATGCTGCGTCAAAGAAAAAATTGAAGTTGATCAAGTTTTGTGAAGTAGATATTTTAGAACTTCTTGAGGGGAATTTATGGTTTAATATTTCCACTGAATGGCGAAAGGGGACTTCTGTCCGAAGTTTAGACTGTTTAAAACTTCTGATTAAAATGAGGCTGTTGCACGCGGTAAAGATGTTGTGTGTTTTGAAAAGAAATTAGAACGTTATAAGCGTAGAAAGATTCGTGAACTGAAAAAGTTATGGGGTTTATTTTAAAAAGTTAAAAGTTTATTTCGATATGATTGACCAAAGCTTTCAAAGCCACAATTGGGTAGATTTCTGGTCATATCCTAATAGCGTTAAAAACTTACAAAAAATTTTCAAAGCACATGTTGATATTTTTGAAGGAAAAATGGATTCTATCGATGCTTTTGTTTCATGGAAGTTAGCTACCCGATTTTCATGTAAGCATGATGATTCACGCATTCAAAACTTCCTAGAGCGAAACTGGACATTAGGATTACGTGGGCCTGTACAGTACTTTAATTCTCTTGAAAAAGCAGCATCCTTAATTCCTTCATTAACAGAACTTTTGTAATTCTGTTTTTCTAAAAATTTATTGTGTAAATTTGTATAAAAACAAAAATACATTTCTTAGGATAATGAATAATGATATACTGCCGAAAATAAACAAGTATAAATTTTTTGATTTATGAACGAAAAACAAAAATTTGTTTACATGATCCTTTTCTCATCAATGCTTTGCTATTCCTTTCTTTGCTTGGGTATCAGAAACGATAAAATCACGACTCTTATCATTTTTACTAATCAATAATTTTACTTATACAGGAACATGGAGAAGCTACCGGATTATCATACTACCTGTTTAAATGAGCAATCACGAAATCCGTGAAAATCTGCCGACCTTCGTCGATTTCATCCGAATAGATTACAGATATTGTTGGAGTGAAGTTCATGTTGAGCAAAAGTATTCCTTAAGCTCGTAAAAATAAACTCTCCGTCCATATGGAGTTACCGTTATAAAAATTATCTGCTTCTGCATCCCCGACGCTGGCTGTGTATAACTGTCAAAAATAACTTTTAACTGCTGATTCACGACCAACTAGGAAATCTGTGAAGATCTTCCAATCGTTGCCTATATGGTGTCGCCGTTATGAATATGATCTGCTTCTGCATTCCCGTCACTGGCTTTGTAAAGCTTAATTGAGCTAATATTTTGAGCTCTCCCAATCCAACAGTTCCCTCTTGGTTTTTCTTTTTAAGATGCTGTTCCAGTCAATCAAAGTTGCATCCATTTTTCCTCACCGTTGATACAAGAAAAAGTTGGAGTTGAGGAAGGGAGATATCTTTCCCACAGTCAATATTTACAGCCACACTCATTCGCAACGTTATAATAGTAGCCACCAGAATGCGCAGCAAAGATGCGTGAGCTGGAGTGTTGTATTCTAGCGAAGGGTTGCTGTTTTAAACAGGATTTTTGTCTGCAATCAAGACACTAACTTTACACTTACAAAATTATGTGATGTTAATTGTTTTATTTCAATGTAGAAAAAAAACAATCCAATTTGCAATGTTCAATGTAAGAACATAGTTTTGCGGTTGCTGAGGATGCTTTAAGATGTGTACCAAATAATATACTTACAGATGGTTCTTTGTTGCAAGTTATG
>JAQGAP010003673.1:0-11920 GCA_034697805.1 Orchesella bifasciata | reverse complement strand
AATATCAATGTAATCGGGCGAAGGCGCATAAAGATTTTGCTAAATACGCCGTCATCATAATCATCATCATCAAGATCAAAGATTTGGAATTGAACGTGGAATTATTATTAAACAAGGTCATAGTCATATTGTAACACCTTTTCCTCATTACTTTAACGATTGAAGAGTAATATGGCAGCTAAAACTACATACAAAAGAACAAGTGCACTAAAAAGCTCTGTACTACTGATAAATGCTGAATGTATGTAGTATATAGTGATTGCTCGATCACACATTCCATTCATCCCTTAAGTGAAGCAATTTGTAAAAAAAAAAGTTATGCTATTGGCTTAGTTTTCTTTTCAGGGGAGCAATCTGAACAGTTTGTTAAATGAGATAATATATTATGAACTATATAAATGGCACAAGTTGATGTTGATGCGTTTGTATTTGTAAAAGGGTCTACGTAATTGCAGATTTTCATCAGCGATTTGATTCCATACACTGATGATTATTTATTTGATGTGATTTCCAAATTGGGACAAAGTCGTACTTTCAGAGCAGCAGAAAATCGTTTTGCCGACCATATTAGAATCGCTAGAACATACATGTTTGCATTACAACAGAATATATTTGGATTTAGTTTGGACACGCATATTTTATATCCAATCAAAATTAGCATTTGAATTGTCATTTTTAATAATATAGTTATCATTCCAATTCTCTTTAACCTAGAAAATGGAAATAGTTTGATCAGACTTTTGCTTTAAAATGGAGATAATATGCTTATACAATGCACATGGATTGCATAAAACTTGTTCTCAATGTAACCGTTGTCGTTTTATCATTTGGTTTTCGTGAATATTACATAATAATAAAGGCCTACAGCGTAGAAATGTTTTCCTTATCATCTGAGCGGCATTGTATTTTCAGATTTTATTGTCTCGTCTCTTTTAAATTGCCACTTTGAAGCTGTCAAATGAAACAAGGAACGAGCCACAAGTTGATTTAAAACGCATGACATCTTAATTGTTGAAGGGTACTAGAGATTATGATGTTTTCAAGGATGATAAAAGTAAAACCACTTGACATTCGCTAAAAATGTCACTGCTAAAGGTATTTAGAGAGAATGAGTGGAGGAATACATTTATTGGGAGGTTTGATACACTATGCAAGTGTAAGTTTTACCTTTTTATAGAGGCCAGTAATCATCAGAAGATAGGTCATTTTACATTTTTAATATCATTTGCATGGTTTTGATGGTCACTTTTTTCGAGGCGCGATGTCATTCTCTCAGCTTTTTTCTAACGTAATCGAGGTCGTAAAAAAGTGAAGTGTGGCAATAAATGTCAATTTGTGTAGCCATCACAAGTGATTGAAGCATAAACGTTGCATAAAAGCTTTTGGTTATGAGTTCTTTTTTTTATCCAATCTTGCACTTATAACATTTAATTCTGTGGAATTCCGAAAGTATTGAAGGATTTGGCACTTTATTGTTTGCATTACTTACATGCATAGCACAATAAGCTGATTGTGGTATAGTTCAACTTTGGGAAAAAATTTCAGACGCGACGGGAGTGGAGGTCTTGTATGCATTGCAATTGCAAATGCAGTAGCTGCATCTAGGAAAGCTTTTTGAAAGCATGGGAAGTTGTGTATTTGAGATGCCTAGCCTAAGTATGAGCAACAAGTAGTGTTGCAGAGAGAAGGGAAACGAGAATGTGTATACTATATGAATACTTACCTACACATAAAGGGTATACATGCCTTACGCAACAAAGAGAAAACGGTACAGCTTTATTAGGGAGAGAGAAGTACGTCCATTCTGCCTGAGATGGCGTAGACGAATTTTTTATGTGGCAGTATCTCATTGATGTATGATTGTATTTAGGCATATTTTGTTAGGTGAAAAGTGCGTGAGTGAACCAAGAATCTGAAATGTCGAGTTTGAAATATTGGAACAATTTATTATTTGTACCTTTCTGGTTGCCAATTCGTCTTTTAATTTTTAATTTAACAACAGAGATGTACGAGATGTACTATGCGAGAAAAAAGTCATAGTAGTCAGTTGACAAATTATTTTACCTGAAAGATTTTCATTCATGGAGTTATCAATGGCTGTCATATGCGACATAATAGGGAAAAGATAAAAGACAGCATATAGCTTTGGGAAAGCATCGAGACGTATAATGGCTGTCAAAATATATCAAAATATACGGTGTGGCCGGCGACAGCCATTGGAAAAGCAATAAGGAAGAAATTGGTTTTTACTTGGCAGCTATGTCCACGCACTACGTACGATTTAGTATTGAAAGCGAAAAGTAAGTGGTTTCACCAGAGTTATGGATGAGACAATTCGGCTCTCTAAATGGGTTTGGAAAGCAAAGATAAAACTAGATGTATTACGTCCAGTCCAACTCAACACCACCACGAACCAACCAACCACCGTCCGTCCACTTCCACCCTTGCTGTTAGATTAGAACAAAACTTTCAAGGAAAATGCCACCACCGACCAACGAATCATTCCCAGCTGCTGATCAAATAATGCAAGTCACAGAATGAACGCTTTTATTCTAAGCAGGGAAAAGGGATGCCCATTGTGCGTTTAATATTGGAAACGTGATGGGCTTATTACATGGATTTAGCCTGGTCTGGTCCAACAACCGAGTTCCAAAACTACTTCAACCTTCACCAAAGCCATTTTATAAAAAAAGTTTATTTACTTGAAACACGAAACTTCCAAATTCGATATGGTCTGTTATCTTGAAGCGATAACAGCATGTGTGGACCGGGGAGCTAAACCCCAAACTAGGAAAATTTATGTGAGTAATAATTGGCATCCCAGTGAAGAAGTGGAGGTGTCCACTCAATGCTAAAGCAGCTGGAGCCAAAACTTTTCCTTCCTTCTATTATGACACATTTACATTTGCATGATGAAAACCTTTATTGCAATGTTAATTTTATTAAAACAAAGACTAAAAGACCCCTCCCCTCTGATATAAAAAGTCATTATTATTTTCAATATGACAAGTGTCTATGAAAAGCCAATTTCCATGCTAAACTTCATTGTCTTCTCGTTTCGCTAAAGAATCTATGCTTTACGAAGCACAGCCCCGAAAAATAACTTTGCATTGTATTCGACACGAGTATTCGACAAAAAAAATACATCCAGAGGAGACACAAGAAGAGAAGAGGGGTAAAAGCAAGTTTTTTTTTGTGTAGATTAGGAAGTTTGGACGGTTGTATTTTTAGGAAAAGGGATATACAATGGTAGCAGCAGCAGTTGTAATGTTTGATACCTCAAAAAGTCACTCTTGTTTTGGAATGGGTGCTCTTTTTCACATTTTCCTACAGTACAAAAGACAGCCATAGTAAAATAAAAGTGCGTAAGTATTTATATGGTTGTGCATATACGTATGCACGTACAAGTGGAGAGAGAAAGGAAGAGAAACTCGGAAAAAGTTTCTCCCCTCCACTTTTTCTCATTATAATACTAAGCTAAGAATCGGCTCTTCTCTCACTCACTTGCCTACTGTTGTCATTTCTCCCTGCGGAGGAGGAAAAAGTGGTGTGGAGATATTTTTCCAGAAACTGCTCATCCCTTTTTTGCCTTTCATTCATACATTTCGGGTAAAAATCTCTCCCTTCTTCCCAGCCAAATATATCTGTTCAGAATACAACATTAGCGACGTCTACATAACATATCGTACATAAAAGATGCTGATGGAGAGCTCTGGCTTGGTGTGCTATGATGAAAAAACCAGTATTCAAAGTTATATGGGTTGGCATGCTATTGTCTGTGATACCATAATGCCAACAGCTGCACCAGGAACCTAAAGTGCAACGCAACTTTCTCCCTTCTTGCATTCACCCAACCACCACCACTTTATACAATGCGTTACTTGACAGAATCTTTTCTCCATTCCGTCCGCCGCTCCTAAACATTCGTTTATTTCGTCTGCATAGTTATAGTTGTTCAGAGTAATATTGTTCACTTGTAAACTGCGAATCTTCATAAAAGTTGTATGAAAGGAAGAGCGCATTTATGGAAAAGCTGTACAAGCATAGTGACAACCTTTTCACAAATTATGAATGCCTCCGCTTCTATATCTTTTTTACGTGTTATCATTCTCACAGAAAGCTTTTGATGCTTTTGGGAGAGTAGCACTACCACTTCTGATTTAGAACGAGTGGGAAAGTGTGAGAGAGAGTGACTCATTCAAAAAGTGTGTGTCGATTCGACAGAATATGTAAGAGCGATATAATAACAGCAATGGAGTGAGTGAGTCTGCTTTTTCAAGGCATTTTAGAATAGCTATTCAGTCTGATTTCCGAAAGAACTTCCTTCCCCATTTTTCAGAGAATAAACGAGCCCATTTGAGCCGACATTGTTGCACTATCAATGCAAAGGAAATGATGACTGAACTGTTGTAAAGCTGGAGTAAGCATGTCCATGCATGTATGTGGTAAATGTAAAAGAAGGGATGTAAAGATGCCGGAAGCAAATGATGATGTAGCGTAAGGCAATTGCATTCAAGTTTTGTAGATTTCAACCTTCTGTTGAATGCTAAAGTGAGGCGATGTTGGTTGATGAGAAGGAGAGGGAGGATACGACTATCCACTATCGAAATATACCGATAATGACGTTGATAAAATAGGAAAAACCATTTGCTAATGGTGAAAGTCGGTAGAAAACGAGCTGAACTAAATGCTGGAAATTTAAAGAACCCAAGGGGCAATTTTTTGTTTAGATTTTTAGGGTTTGAGATTCAGAAAACTTGATTTCCTCAGCATTTTCCAAAAATAAATTAGGAGTTTGTTGCACCGAAATATAGAAATAAGTCAGGAGAAAAGAAAATGGACAAAGTTTCCTTTGAGAAATTCAACTTCACATTTTAAACGAAATGATTATTTCATCCGGCAGACTCCACTAAATTGGTTTTGCTCCTGAACCTCCTTGACCTTTCTTTAAATGGCTTGGAAGGAAACTTTCAATCTTTTCTGGGAACGAAATGTGCAACCACCCTCCCTACAGAAAACAAAAGACTTCCAGGAACTAAAATGTGAATTATTACAGAGTGAACTTAATGTGAGTCCAAGTTAATATGGGTTTTCATGTTTCTTTCTTGCTGTACCATATTACGAAAACACACCCTCCCCCATTTCATTTCAAATATCACGTCACATGTCGTTACAAATCATGAAAATATGTGTGCACTTATACGGTTTTTCATTTTTCTCAATGTCAGATGCTATAAGACGAAACATTGAGTCCGCATACACTTTTACTGGAAGTAGAGAAGAGGAAACATTCTAAATAAAATAAATGCTCTTTCTCTGAAAAGTTATAAAAGCGCTTGTTATGTCCAGACAAGACGGAAGCTTATTATTATTATTGGAAAATATTACTATATCTATATCAAAGATTGCATGACATAATGCTCTTAGTATACGTAAAACTTTACAATTTTCTTCTTTGTACATCGTGTTGGCGTTGGCACACGCACCCGAAAATCCTGTCAACCTCGATGTAGCCTATATCTGTCTGAACTCTGCTGTTTCCCCCATGTCCTCGTGCTTCCTATCCAATCTGCTGTGTTATGGCTGCTATTGTCGTATCGCTTTCAATGATTTTAAGCGGATTAGCCAAAAGTAGTTTCCAAAATTCTGGAGAAATATCTTGTGAAAAATGACGGAATATGTCAAGCTTTCTGTCCATTTCCACGAGTGTTTACAAGCACTGCGCGGCTTGCAAAGGGCATGAGATCAAAAGAGATTTCCTTCATGAATTATCATCATCCGTTTCAATGTTGAATGTTACTTCCCGAGGAATCATAACCGTAAACAAAATTGTGGAAACTGAAACGAAGTGTTGTCAAGAAATGACCATGATGTGCTTGGAATATCCGCTGAGCGAACCCAGTATTTTCTCAACTGTCTTCTGAATGAGAAAACTGGAAGGACACGCATCCGGGATTTCTACTTGTACGAAGCATAACCCTAAAATAAAATGCATCCCTTCATGGCATTCCCGTCCTTCATCATCGTTATCATTATCATCAAGCAAATATTATCCAAAAAACAAATATCTAATGACAATTGGCTGTAATAACGATGATAATAATCCGTCAGTTGTAATAATAAAATATTATACCCGGATGGTCTCCTTGTATCAACATCCGTAAAAAGAATCATTATTTTCTGAACAATACACCACTTGAGAGCATATTTGGTGGTGGTATGGTCTAGTACTTACGCAATACAGCACGCACCACGCAGCAATAAGAGAAGGATAATCATAATCAGAGACATGTACGGTGGACTAGCTGTAATAAATGGATTTAGCCAAGAGTGCTCATACATTTTTGTGTTTATGTTTGGACAATGAGTAGGTTTTGGGCTCAATTGAAGAAAAATGCTTCCCCCTGAATTTAATATACAAAAGGATTTTTCCATCCCATTCCTCCTTTTGTAGCAAAATGTTACGATCAACTATTTTCCTGTCGAATCAGAATTCTACCCCTCGTGATCATTATGAGCTTTTCCTTCATTTTTGTTGTGCTTGTGTATTGGGGCATATTGTTCTTAATCAAGTAAAAACTGTTGAAGAGGTATTAAACCCATGACATACGCAACTTTTGAGGAGGACGGCAGTTGGTACTTCAAGTGGTGAATTCTTTGTATGTATCAGCTCAGCTCTGTCTATTATGCCGTCTTTTTCTTGCTCCTCTTGGGACATGATCATTGTCATCATTTGTAATAATTTCTAAAGCGTTAAATAGGGATGGAGAATTGCCTTGAAAAGATGATGATTACTACGTGCACCATGATTATAATGATGGTGATGATGATAATAAAAGATGAGATAGTAAAATGCTCGAATGCATATAATGGGCCCATTCAAACTGAACTTCGGTGATGTTTTCGGATGGCAGGGCAGAAGAGGCGTTAGTTTTGAATGCTGAAAATTATCTGGGAGAATTGTGTGGTTATATGCCGTCGCTTGTTGCACTCAACTCAAAGGCCGTGCATTCCCAACCCAAATATGGTAACTTCACAGTCTTTTTCAGTTAATAATACAAAGTATAGCAGTGAATATGCATAATATGATGTAAAGTTGTGAATTCACAAGGAAATTCTTTTGATGTTTGTGGACAATGCGGATGAATGGTTGGTTTTACTATTATTGTTATTACTCTATAGTATATGGCATTGGAGTTGGATTCTAGATGATATTCCAGGAAATGTGGCTGTCTTGGTTCTTCCGACGTTTATGTATGTGGTCCGAATGCGATTGATACTATCGAACAAAATGTAGTAAGATCTTATTCGTGCACCATATAGAGACAGTCGTGTCTTTTATAGAATTATAAAATCTTGGTAAAAGTTCAAATGTTACCTTTGAAGTTGTCAAATGAGCTTCTGAGAAGCCAAATGTTCAACTTTGACTACCTTTTATTGCTGGAGGTAATGTAAAGTACGTAATATGTCTAGCCAACTATCCACGTAACACTTTGTTGGAGAACACCGGGAGAGAGAATGACAGTGTTAAATGAACAAGGCGTTTCCTGGCACCGTCTCCTATCAAGATCATCAGCAGACTACGGAGCTTCAAAACTCAAACCCTGAAGAATGAATCAAAGTGAGTGAGCATTATAATTCCAAGTCCTCCCATCACAAAGGCCTACGGCTTGATGTCGTGGAGTTATAGTAAGACTGCTCTTTCCTGTGCTGTGTGGCGGAATTTGGTCTGTTTACCAGCATTAATGTCTTTATATAAAAGTGTGTTTGTAAGATCTCAACTTAAGCTTTTGAATACAAAATTAGTCGAGAGTTTGTTAGTAGATCTCTGTTATTCTTGGGTAAAGAAGATAAGTGGTCTTTCCTAAACAGGACTTAAGAAAATACTGAGAGGCATTGTCAATGTCACACACACAACTTATCCATACTCAGAATATATATTCTGGACTGGTTTTGCATTGTATACGGTTGACAATGACAAAGTTTTGGGAGGAAACTGGGCGACTTAACGGTATTCAGTATAGCGACACATCTGTATTTTCTGGCTGCTAATAGTATATCCCCAAACTGGAACAAGGGAAATGCCAATATCACAGCATTATCTTCTTTGTTACATGATATCTGAATTTTAATTCCGTAAATGTGTGTGGTGGAAAAGAGCAGGTGAGACGTGTTCTGCGACTGGGCTTACTCTAAAAATGGGAAGTTGAAAAATCAAAACGAGTTGATAAATTCATCGTATCGTCTTTTCAAGTCGTTGCACAACAGTCGAATTAGTTTCTAGCTTTTTATGTATCTTTGTCATACACACTAAATATTACAGAAAAGGAATAACTTCATTAATTTTACAGGTGACCCCTTTCTCAGCTTTCTGGAATGAAGATTTTAGAACAAAAATCATCTGATATTTTCATGCGATTTCTCTAGCAAAGAAGTTTTTATCTGAAGGTTTATAGTATCCGAACTTTGATATTGCTACAACATCCCGGATTTCTTCAAAACGGAAAAAAGTTTTTATTCCGGGAGAATCGATGCGATAAGGAAGAAAGAAAAGCGGAAATGAGATGGAGACAAGAAAAGAGGGGTTACATTCACTCAGATATCTCTAATTTCAGTCCAAGCTACACAAAGGGGGTAATGGCCAGGAAAAGCAGGGAAGCTATTTTTGTGTACTCCCAGACCGGGTCTTATTTTATATCCTACCCAGTTGTGTTTTTGCGTTTCGTTATGATAAGAGACAGAGATAAGGGAATGGGAAGGAAGCGAAGACAATGAAGAAAGTTATGGAGGCACGTAGTTAAGAAGGTGAGCTTGGGGGTTATCTTTTTTCGGAGAATATACAATGTTCATGAAGCCCTCTTTGTTTGCTCAACTCAATTGAGTGAAATGAATAGAAGATGTTGGTGCATCCTCATTCATTGTCACTCTTAGTGTGGGTTTGTTAAGAACACAAGAAACTGAAAGAGTTCTGTGTAATGTCAGGGTCATGTTGTGTTTTGTTTTAACTAAATTACTGGAAAGAAGGGTTGTTTTTCTCAAGTTAATTAATGAAAATTGGTTAATTTGCGTCAGGGTTTGAAGATAAATACCCTTTCTTGCTTCTGGTCGCTACAAAGTAGACTCTCAGCGCTCCAAGTTTATAAACTGCATCGTCATGAATATTTGTGGCAAAAAAAGTTGGTGTGTAGGAGGAAAAAACGGATTACATTAACAGATAAGAAGGGAGACAAGCTTTGAAAGGGAAGATGACATTATTATTCAACAATGTCTTCCAATACGGTCTGATGACAATATAAACAGCTTCCCATTTGCATACGCACGCTTGTACCCCTCACATTGTGTCGACAGTTTTGTCCACACCAATGCCGTAAATATCCGGTTGCTCAGCCTGGTTCGTAGCTGATAATACGCATCAATGGGCTGGATTAATGCGATTCTATTGGTAGTTAGTCAATCTTTAATGGCATTAAATTGTCTGAGAATTACTCTTTTGAATTGAATGCTCGTTTTCTGTCCACAGTTAAGCTCAACACAGGATCGTTACATAGTTTTACACTCCATTCACAACGACTTGAGAACAGTAATAGGTAAAGATTCTATCGTAAAAGTGATTCCACTCCTGGTCTGTAAGTGCCTATCATTGTTGATACTGAAGAAAGTCATAAATAAGGTATCTGTATGTAAATAAGGGATGTTTCAATGCAACATGGATTTTAGCATTCAGAGACAATACAGTAGTTGGTTGCTCCAACTTTATCGCTTATTTACATTCATGACTCGGACCCAGATCCCATTAAAGTTTTAATTAAAGTGAGGAGAGTGAGCTAAATTGATGTATTTTATTGGTCCCTCCAAATTGCGTTTTGTCTTACATCCTCCCTAATCTAACTCATGGATGTTTGCCGTCACAGGGTGAGATGTGGTGGAATAAGTTTATGCTTGAGCTGAAGCGTAAGCTCATCAATTAACTTCAACTTCAACCTTACATTTGGGCACGTAATCAGAGCACGAGTCCTGCATGCAATGAACTCAATTATTGCGAAATACTCTGTGTTTCTATTGTACAGGCAGCCGAAGACTTACAACGGCTAATCAGAATAGGTGACTTCAAACGAAACTTTATGTTGGGGGTAAACGTAGCATGCAACAAAGAACACGATGGTCGTTCGACGCACAAATGTTAATTAATTTAGGGATTGCGGTTGCATTGGAGAGCTGCTTTGATAATAGAATCATCGTCTCTGACTGCTTTTCATCTGTCGATGAACATTGGAGTGGAGTACATTTGAGAGAGACCTGTCGTTTTAATCCGCTAATTCAATAATCGCATTTACCAGTTGCCATTACTTTATTGATTCAATTTCATAAGAAATTGATGATTCATTCCTTAAAGAATATATCTAAGCCATTTATGTCCTGAATTGAATGATCCTCTTACTGAAAATGGATTCAAAGCATACTTAAGAGCAAATGTTCATAAGTCGGATAATCGGCCATGACTTTCTAAAAGTCATAATGATTGGCCGCATTAGACATAATGCTAAACCGCATATTGATTGGCATCTTGTAAGCAATATTGAAAAGAATGAATATAAAATTTTGAAAATGTCATGCTCTCTTCTCCGGGCTGATAAATATTAGTAGAACTATTAGCAGCGCGGATTATTTAAAAAAAAAGAATGAATCAGCCAAATCAATGTGGATCAATTCAGAAGAACTTTGGAGATTTCATTTCATCACGGAATTTCTTGGAAATATGAAGTAATTGTATGGTTTTCTTTATGACGCTGAGTTGAAGAATGACAGCGTGCCATAAGTACCAAAGAAGACCAGATAGGTATAGTAACTCACGACGTTTTTTAAGTGGCAGTTCGATGGAATGAAATGTTGAAACGTTGACGGATGAGTAATGCATTTAAGTTTTATCCAGAAAAGGAGGGACAAGCTGAGTAAAGTAATTTTCGCAACGTCTGGAACGTAGTCATTACTTTATGATGATCTGTCTCTTAAAAACCTCATAAAATGTATCCTGTATCGTATCGCACCCCATCGTTTTCTGGTACGTATGTATGAATGTTTAGCATCTTTAGTGTGCGTTCAAGAAACTGCGTGAGCTCTAGGAATTTTGATGCAAACAGCCTTAAAAAGCATTTTGATGAATTTTGGTTCCTAAACCTCTCCGACAGATAATGGTTGAATGAATGCGATGCAGAAAATGAACGATGCTTTGTCTCATGATCATTACGTTCATGAATCATTCCCCACCAAGATATTTTGCTTTGAGCTTTGTTCGTACGGTATTGCATTGCATCGTGTGATGGAGTTTTGTTTTGAGTTGTGATATTGTGCGCACTTTGGGGGATATCACTTCGAACATTTATATATGCGTTTCGTGAGGATGAGTTGAGTTGAATGAATGAGACGAGCGTAAATGAATTGTGATGGTAATGAATGATGGAAGTGGCGTGGAGGAAGAAGGGGTGGGATGCGAAGAATCAGCAGAAATTAACGGAAAACCGTACTTCTGATGAAGCTCGTGGCTGCCCTTTGTGATTAGAATGTTTTGTGAAATACCATCACTGTAATGATTCTTGCTCAAGGATTTTCACGCACAAAAATTTGAGCAATGACAATTATGGCACCTACTATACGCAACTGCCTTATAGCCATTATTACGCCACATCCAATCCAAGTCACGAAGATAATGTTTTTATCTCGATTCCTGAAATATTTACTTAGGTATATTACAAACCAATACCGGTCTCCTATATGAATTACTTGCAGCAATTCTGCTCGTACGCAGTCATATATGTACACATACTTGATACATCCTTGCGATATGGTGTGATGTTGAATGCGGAGTGTCGGATTTTAGCACATCCTTCCTAAATACTAAATTGTATTTTCGATACACTTGCCA
>JAQGAP010003672.1:0-11924 GCA_034697805.1 Orchesella bifasciata | reverse complement strand
AAATTAAAGAAATACAAATTAAAGAAAAAATTGAATGCAAAGTAAAGCACTTCTACAATCTATAATTCATACAGGATTTACTCATCTCATTATCTTATTCATGGCTATATCCATATGCTATGCAGTATCATGATAAATATGCATAAAACTCAAAACCACAAGACATTATAAACATCAAAACGAAAGTAGACAAAGACCCAAAATTTCTTGTCCATTTCACTTTCTATTTTGAGGTTCTCTGATCTGTTCAAGATTTATCCTTGTCGCTTCCCGTTCGTGCAAAGTCTCAACATAACAACTTAAATTACGACATTTGATTTCAGGTGAGGCAATAAGGTTATCTTTTGGTGCATTTAACGAAATCATGTGTGGGATTAGAATCCAAAATTCACACGTGTTTAAATACGTTTGTAGTGTTCCGATCGAAATCTAGAATCACTCATGCACATGCATTGGGATTGACTGCAAATAAAATACAATAAACCATCTGTCCATGTGCAAACCTATACAAACAATCCAGTTTTGGAATTTTTTGAATCATCATCCAGAATTGGAAGTTGTCCCTGACGGACAATGAGTTAGGATATTGTGAACTTTTTTCAAGGTAATTACAGATAATTGGTAGTTTTAATTAGTAAGGTAAGGTGATCACTTTATTGAATAACACAGGTAAAAACAATTTCTTACAATTAGATGACCATATGAACCGGAAACAAGTTGGATATTAAGGCAATCTTGGCTCATTCATCCGAATTAAAATAGAATCGATTCAATTACATTACATGTAAGGGTCAAGTCAGTGAGCTGTAAAGTTTGTTTATGACTTAATAATTAACGTATCTTCAACTACTTTAAGTAAACATATATCCTATTATTTTTAATTGTGAAATTCTGACAATAACAAATAGAATGGAATATGTATCATGTCAGTTGTTGATTGTTATATTCTGTCCTGTCAAATTACATTTGTGAAAGTTGAAAGTAGAGCACTAGAGCAGAGTAGCAGAGTACGCGTATTAAAAATTGAACTACAAATATATATACTATGAAAGTATGTAATATGTATGGTTTGGGTTTTCAAAGTCACTTCTTGTCGATCCGCAAATATTGATTTCATATCGATGTTACATTACCTTGAGACATTTAATCTGAAATTAAGTAGTAGTGGGTTCCAAACGCAGTTCGTTTGTACTTACACGTATATGTCAATGGTCGAGGCTTTGTCTTAAAATATTAAATGTTTGTGTGGAGTTGCTTGCAGATCTCAAAAGTTGACGGAAACGGAAATATGATTAGGTATGTGCTATTCATTGTACATTTGTTTAATTACTTTACACACCTATGACACTATGAACGTAGCGCGTCACCTAAAGAATTGCATAATTGATAATTGTGTATTTTTGTTTACCGAAATGTTAGGGCTAGAGTCGAAAAAAGATGATAATTATCCGGAGGTGTGTTGGAAAATAATGAAGAATACGAAAGGTTTCTATTTGTAATTTGTACTACGAGGTTATTTATAAACTGTATTGATTATGAACACGTTCAACGTTTTCGGTTGGGTATAAATCCTGTAGACATGTAATGATAATTTCAATTTTTCAATGCTGTACTTTATGATTTTTTTACGATGCGAACACTAATGCCGTTTTCATTCCTACACATCCCAAAATTAATCTTTATCTTTAATGTATTCTCTGTAAGCATGTGTGTGTATTTTGTAGATTAACGGGCAAATGATATGGAGAGGGTGTTCTGCGGTCGCCGTGAGTTTTGCAGATGATAATAGTTTCTGATACGCTTTATCAGCTTCAGTTTTGTAAAACGTCATTCCTCGTGCATTGGAAGAGTGATGAAGTTTGCATCCTGTGGCTGATAAAAGTGTTACTTCAGCTTTAATTCTAAACATTGCTGAATTGCAAACATTGTAAATCTTTTGACTTATATACATACAGATACAATGTACTGCTAATTTTGTAAGTTTTAATGTTACTATCCTCTGTCGTACACAAATACTCGAGTACAAAACGGTGACTTAAATAATTGTATTAAGTTTTTGTGTTGCTCTGATAAAGTACATACTAAAAGGTACTAGAGTACTTAAGTGTAAGTAAGAAAACCTGGAACAGAATCAATTAATTAAAACTTAAAAAGTTTTGCCGGATTTTATTTAATACTGTTAGGCATGAAACAAATATTACCGGTCGAAACGTTTAGTGTAATACATAAATCATGCATCGTAAGCACAAACATGGTCTTATCGTAAAATCTGCCACTCTGTGATTCTGAATTGGTGGTGGTAATGTATTTAGTGTATACATACTGCGTGAGTATGCATTCTTCCGTTTTATAGTTTAGTACTTCTAATGTATGTCATCCCAGTACTTAAGTACCATACGTCGCGATTCTCCTTTAAATGTAAACTAAGGGTTTATTGGATAGATTCCTTTGATTTGCTCCTCTCGGTCATGCATGGTAATATATGTCTTGCATACAATTGCAATGTCCTACTACTTGGATTATGCACTGTAAATACGTACACATAGTATATGATGGCTGAAGTTTAACCCAATGTTGTAAGTTTATTATAGCAATATTTATATAAGTATAAGCAGTGAATACGTAAACATCATTCATAGAATAGTGCTGCCGTAGTACAAGAATGGGAAGGGGGACGCCTACGCATATTAAACTTGGAATCGAAACGTAGGGACAAATCTAGGACAGATACATATATGGAAACCTCTATTTGAGCCTTTCCAGAGCTATCCGCATGTAGTGATGGATAAGTTTCTTTCGGCTTGTAGTGTATTTTTTCGATTAAAACATTTTTGAGCATGTTCATGAATTTAAATGTAATATTCATAGGTAGGTTTGCTAATAGAGAATCCTTAGCCTTTGCCCTTAGGAAATTTTGGATGTTGTTAGTCTCGGAAATAAAATCGATTTTAATGGCGGTGGTCATTACGTCGATAGTGAATGTGACTGACAAACGTTTCGAATTTATTTCTAAATTCTATTATAGTGGAGTGAAAGCAAGTGACACATCACACAAAATATGGTGGGCTATTAAAATAAGAAGTTAAAGAAAGTTTATCCTTTTACAGATTAGTGTATTTCTACAACAATAATTAATAACGGAAGTTAATGAATTTGAAACTAGCAAAGCTATAGTTGGGTTTATACAATTTAGTATATAAAGCAAAATACGCTAAAAAGTATGTAATAGAATGTACCTGCCTACACGTACTCGTATAGGTAAAGGAAAAGATATGAAATATCTGAATGCACTACTGTGGTGAAAGCAGTGAGTGAAAGTTTTCTGTATATATGACTGTATAAGAAGTTTAATATGCATGCAACAGGGAACTTTCCTTCCCAGTTGTTTGTTTTACTGCAAAATTGATACTAATGGCAAAAAGGTTGAGTTTACTCTTAGGATATAATATTAATGTGTCACTGTCATGTAACGTTCAGCTAGGACATTCGAATAGGGTTTATAGCGTTTCCAAACTAGTAATTTCATGTATTGCTCACTCGTGATGTTTAGTAGGGTATACATTTTTATGCGTTATGTTAATGCTGCTCCTATTCCTGATATCAACAGGTTGAGTATATAGACATCGACCGCAGCATGAAGCTTCGGACCGTAGCTTAGTTCCATGCTTCCACTACCGTTTTCTTATTGAATTACGGCTCAGAGCGAATAAAAAGTTTCAATTCTTACCGAATGATTCAGTTACACGTCACATAAAGGGATCGATACGTGTATCTGTTCAGTCAGTTGTCAGTTTACTTCGAGTGTGGAACGGAACCAGTCAGGATTTTAAGTTTCTACTGTTCTCTTTTGTTATGCAGAATAATTTACATGCCAAGGCAGTCTTGTATGACTTATCAGTGTTGTTGTTATAACCTGTTGTGTAGGTGTTGTGGAACGATTCAAGTATGTATTTTCTCAGGTCTTGAGCTTTCCACACGAATAGGGTCATTGTGATTTTAGATTGTGGTGATGTGGTGAAGTGTTTCTGCATGGTATGCATAATATATGAGCGGAAACGGACCCATGGAAATCCATGCATTCTACGTGTACTTCAATCTTTCATTATCAATGGGCAATACAGAATTTTCCTTTTCTGATGGCTTTTCAGATTTACACCAGAGACTTCCATCGCTTGCGTTCTTCATTGAAACGACTACTGCGTGAAACTGATTGTGTCCAACATTACCTTTAGAAGTTGATGCGAAAAGTTAACCATCTACAGCAACACATTAGAAAAAAAATGAAGAGTGCAGCTAATTTTAAAGATGGCAAGATTGCCAATGAAGGAGACGGGGCTGGTAGCACTTCGAAAAAGGCAAAGAAATTGGAAAAACAGCTAGAGGAAGTTAATAAAGAACTGCAGTCCAAGCTAGTCAGTTGTTCCAGTGCTAAGGGGGCCAAGAAGCAGAAAATGAAGCCAGAACAAGAAAGCGTTTTGTTGGAGCAGAGGTGTGTTTTACTACTGAAGCTACAGCGACATAAAGAAGTTGTCGATGAGGGTTACAGTATTGTGGGGCGATTGGGACCAAATATTGTGATTTTTAAGTGTATTTTAATTGCTCTGGTTAGACTAGGAAAGGTAATTTAGTATTTGAAAGTTAATAAGTTTTACCAGTAATTTAGTTGTGCTTGATTACCTACTACGAGTTTTTTTATGATTAATGTTTTACTAGCCGGAACACGACATTGTAGAACTGCTTAATGCATGGAAAACAGCGAACCCAAAGTGTTTGCACTTGTTGGAAACGAAGCGTAAATTTGATAGTTACCTCACTGCCCTACGATCTGGGATGAAGCATATTGACGTTTTTAATAACATTGAAGATGCTTTGGGTTTGCATGCGGACACGGTTTTAAGCAAACAAATTACCGATACTGCAGAGAAAAAGTGGAGGTATTGCTAATACGTAATATGCCGAGTTATGTTATGTCATATATGTATTCGAGTGTTCGTTTGGAATCGCAAATACATTCCACATTATGCGTAGCTCTGCTTTCTGATCGATTATTCTTACATTATGTATATTCCAAGGTTTCGGGCTCCACCTCCTCGTCATACAACATTTTCATTATGTCCCCGTGCATCCTCTGGTGATTCTTGTATTTACGGAGAAGAATGTTTATTTGCTCATTCGCAAGAAGAACTGAAGGAATGGAAGATGCGTGGTGAAGGTGACAAGAAGGAAAATACCGTTTTGGATGATGCGGTTGAAAGTTGCAGTCGGTCAACGAAGAAGCGTCCCATTCCTAATATTTACAGGAGTTTGCTTATTCCACCTCTATGTATACATTATTTATTAGATTTGGGGAAGAAAATTAAAGAAGCAAAGGATATCAAGGAGATCTTATCCGATGATTTACAAGGAATTAAAATGAAGTACGTGTCCACTTAAAATGTGCAGTGTAGAAATATAAAAACGAAGCAAGAAGTTTTTAATTTATGAATTAACTTTTTTCAGAGTTGGGACTCCGCTTAAGTATCAAAAGAGGATTGATGGGTGCTCTAATATACAGTGCACCTGGTCATTTATGGTAGCAACTAAAATGCCGATGGGTACAGTTTCTATTCTTCATGATGCAAACCGGGAATGTTTTAGAGTATCTAGTGGGATATACTATAATAAAAAGAAGGAATCTTTAAGTTTAATTGAATTGCATCCTAACAACAAAGTACAGACGGTTAGTACACCCACCCATACATACATATGATACCTTCATAACCATCGCGAAAGGCATAATGGTATGTATGTATAAAAACTGTCTCGAATGGTTCTTTGCAGAAGCTTCAAGTTCTCAACACGTTCATTCAACCTTCGCTGTTTTTGCGTTTTAATTACGGTTGGCCGGAAATGTGCTACTACAAAGTTGAAGTAACCTTTGAATCTCGTGACGTATTTCCGGAACCAGGATTGTACCGACAGTCTATTGTTTTTGATTTTAAAAAGGACCCGAAGTTAGTCCGCCATATATGCGTTGAAGTTTTACCTAAACTGGAGCCGATAGAAAATACTTTTTCCGACGTTAATATAAACAAGTCAGTGTGGGCTAACTCACGCTCTGTTGAGAGCCCAATTGGTTTTTGTCTCTCCGGTGAACAAAATAATATTTTTGTGAAAGACGAAGAAAAGGAGAGTTTTACTAGTAAAAATTGTGATTTTCCTTTGTTGGATCCATACGCAAGTTTTACAGTGAATGAGTTGCCCGTTAGGGGTGCTTCGTTTAAAAATATGGACATTGTAGACTCCAGTTCAGGCTTGGGTGTAAAGGTGAAAGGAG
The DNA here is from genome assembly GCA_034697805.1 of Orchesella bifasciata. Classification (NCBI taxonomy): domain Eukaryota; kingdom Metazoa; phylum Arthropoda; class Collembola; order Entomobryomorpha; family Orchesellidae; genus Orchesella; species Orchesella bifasciata. The sequence goes on along the minus strand of JAQGAP010003672.1, from coordinate 5,608 downwards.
TATCATTACCGGATTCGGTTGATGATGAAGCAGCCAGCTTAGACAATTTATTTTTGGAGGACGTTCCGCTGACCATGGAAAACTATTGCTTGTGGATGAGTAAGCTTTAAATGATTCATATCATCAGTTAATTTTGTTGTGTGATTCTGTGAGTAGTTTCAACAAGATACTTTACCATTCGTATTCGTACTTCCTTTGTTGTAGGTGATTTCCTGGACGTCGAATTGAAGGCTCGGCAAAAAGTTTTAATAGAGCTAAAGAAAACAGTTGACGTTAGATTATTTGAGAAGTATACCACGAGTCCAGATTGTCTATACAAATATTCTTGTGATGGAGACCTTTATGGAAAGTTGGAAATGATGAGGTTTATCGACTAATTTATTAAGTTTTCACTACGTATATTGTATGACTGTAAAGTACTGACGATTGACAAATGATTTTCTCTTTCTCACAGTGATATTTTATACGATACGAAGTTAAGGAAGCTTATCAACGATAGCTGCAGCACTGTTTTAATTACCGGCACCACTGACGTAAATTCAGCGTTTAGGAAACCTTCCCGACGATATTTATGCAATATAGTTGACAAATCAAAGTCAGCTATCATTATAGCAATCGGAAGAAGAGCTGTCGGAGAACTTGTGCTCCTTTCTGACTCTATAAGACCTTTACAAGTTCAGTTTGTATTGGATTCGTCTAAAATTGATCGAATGAAATTTACCTTGGAAGATTTTTCCAAGCATCATTTGGAGTTATTATTTCCAGTTTTTGACAGCAGTAAATCCCCTTTTGTAAAAGTTATGGATCCAATTGGGTAAGTAGCCATTAATCTTTGTGTAATGAATGAAATGCTAGGAAAGTAGACTTTTGAAACTTCATGGCTATTGTAGGTTGCTCAACGAAGAGGAGTTGACCTTGAATAGTAGACAGATGAGCGTTTACAATTTACTAACCGAGCGAAAAGTATTAATTGACGTGGATGCATTCACTCCTCCTGTGCTAGTGACAGGTTAGAGTTATATTATGTTTTACTAGGATGAATCACTGATCAAAAACATGCGTTAAAACACTTAATTACCATTTTCAGGGCCAGTTTCTACTGGTAAAACTTATTTATTAGCTCACTGTTTACGAGCACTACTTCGTTCTTACCCAGGAGTGCCACCAAACCGTATACTTGTGTGCACCCAATCAGATTTAGCAGCCGATGTGTAAATACCTGCTTATACACATCTTCCGAATTTGTAGTGTAGTGTAGTTATAATTTGTTGTGTTTTTAAATAGATACATTACGGAATATTTGCATCGATGGTTAGTTAATGATGAACTTTCGGTTCAGCGATCAAAACCTTTGAGGATTTATGGCGCAGACCGTTTTGTGGACACTGTTGGAGGTGCCGTAAAACACGTAGGCCTGCCTTGATTTTACATAAAATTTTATACAGAATGTTAAAACGGGAGCAGTAATAGTATTTTTTTCATTTTTTAGTATTGCCTATTCAACAACGATGGGACCAGCTTTCGTTATCCATCCAAGGAGGAAGTTTTATCACACAAGGTTATCATAATTACACTGTCTACCTGTGCAGAATTGATCCAGATTGGTTTGGATGATGGTAAGAACAATCAACGTAGTTCAAAAGTCTTTTATTGAACAATTCATGTAAAGGTGTAAATTGTTTTACAGATACATTTACGCACATAATTATTGACGAAGCAGCCCTTAGCTTGGAAGCTGAATGTGTTCAGCCAGTCGTTTTTGCTGGTAGTAACACGAAGATTGTGATAGCTGGTGATATAAATCAAACAAATCTAGGTATGTTTGCCGTGTCAAAAGGAGTTCCTCCAATATCGTTGTTAGAGAGGCTGAGAAGTATGTATCCATTCAGGCATCCCTTTGTTGTTAATCTCCTCGACAATTATACTAACCATGAGGTCATCGTTAAGGTATGTGAATCGATGAACTAATTTCTTTTGTATGTGTGTTTCTGTGAAAATTAATGATATAAATTTTTGACATTGCTGTAATTAAGATTGTTTATTATTATATTTTAGTTTATAAGTGAAATGTTTTATCACGACCAAATGCGTCCCGCATCTAATCAGCCATGCCACCCTTCGTACTATCCATTAACTTTTCACCACATCCCATCGAGTAGAGAACTGCAGCCAGATAATGGGGGAGGATATTATAATATGGAGGAGGTTTGCGATTTTTCTGTCGAGTGCTTTTGCTATTTAATGAGAAAATATTATTGATGATGAAATTGATGTATGATACAGATTAGATGCGTCGTGGATTTTATTGAAGAAGTGATGCGTTCCTGGCCAGAAACGTGGGGCAAATCTGACGCTACCGACAACTTGGTTGTAGTGACACCGTATACTAATCATGTAATTGGTTTACGTGTTCAGCTACAACTGAAAAGTTTGCAGTCTGTTAACGTTGAGCTGATCTCCAATGTACTTGGTTCGTGCTATATTTCAAATCTTTACATCAAGTTTGAATTCTTGTGTTGCAAGCAGAGTCCTTACAAATGTATAAGTATTTGCTCTATTCTAGGAAAAAGGTTTCGGGTTGTAATAATTTCAACTGTCAGGACTTATAAAAACTACTCTGAAAATTTGCTAACAAACCCATCCGATAGTAGTATAGATGGAGGATTCTTTTCGGATATGCGACTGATTAATACAGCTCTAAGCTGTGCCAAAAGCTTGGTAGTTGTGTTTGGCGACGCTCTTAGTTTGTGGTCACATGGAAGCTGCAGGTAGCCATTCCTAACCTCATAATGTAATGTTTCAAAAATTATTCATTTATCCATCGTAAATTATATCAACTGTTTTCATGTCCAGAGATATATGGAGACAATATTTAAACGAGTGTCATAAGCATAAATCTTTGCGAGGATTTCCTCACATGGGAGATAAATCTGAGGTGAAATTCTCTTTAAGTATTAATTAAGTGGCTAGTAATGCAATGTAATGATTTGGTAGATATAACAACTTTCGTTTAATTCAATCCAGGAGCCCGTGCCGAAAGTTAAAGCGCCGGGCATTCCCCCTCCACAAGAAAAGTTACATCCACCACCAAGTTGTTTATCGGCAGATTCCAAAGTAATTAGACATCCACCACCACCACCTCTGCTGGATTCTCGAGCTGTTGGTCAAAAAGTACACTTGGATAATGGACTTATCACCAGAGGGGTTTTGAAAACTTCAGTGAATCCACTTTCTAACAACTTTGAGAGTAGTAACTCGTGGAATGTTAATGGTTCAAGTTTACACGAAGCTCCTAAAACAGACCTGTTCAGTGCTTTTAGCTCTAATTCTGAGACATTGTATGCTAGCAGTTCTAAACTAGATGTTTCGTCTGAAACTGAAAGCGTTGAAAGTGCGAATTCATCATTTAACAAAATCAATTCAAATATTGGCATCGTAAATACTTCAGTTTATAAACCTCTTGAAGGTTATCGCAGTCCTTTTCAATTACCGTCCGTAACGCAAGCGCCCAGCACCATCGAAGATTTGAAGGATGCTGGAAATTTTCTGAACACTGAAGGCATGATAGTTGAGAATAATTTATCACCAATAATACCTCAACCAATGCCTTTGCCAACTCCTACAATTCCTTCACATGTCCTATACAATAGGAATTTTTTCCTTGAAGGTGGATCATCTCAAGCCACAAACATAGTCGAAGCTAACCAATCGTTTGGACTCGGTAACTTCCAGAGTTCTCCCCAAAAGTTTATCTCCCCGTTATTACGCGGACCACCTGGTTTTACATCAGTCGCATATGAACCAAAATTAGGAATGTTTTCTTCAGATAACAGTGCAACTCGTCCGACATCTCCGTATCGCGGTGCTGCTGGATTGGCAACAAAGTATGGCTACAAACGAAATACTTATGAACTACCTCCAAGAATGCTGAAAAATTTAAGCTTAGCTAATCATAGGTCCACCACACCTCGGAAAATGACATCAAACTTACTCCCTGCTGAAATGAATTTTTTCGAAGAGCTTGGGCTAGACTCTCAGTCAGCAAAAGAAACCTCGCGTTCCGGATCATCATCATCATCAGATAATTCCATCATTGATTCAGAGGAAACCATTGGTGTTGTAGACGAGGAGTACTCAAATCTCACACCCCAGAGTGATTGGATTGAAGTCAAGAGTACGAGAAAAGGGAAACATCAATCAATTAGAAAAGTCAAAGGGAAGGATAAACATCTACTTGGCTCAGAAGAACCTTTGGAACTAACGTCTGAGATGAGCGTTGACGATAAAGTTGAGCTCATTACACAAATGGGCTTTACTAAGACCCAAGCAATAAAGGCTTTGCAAGCTTGTGATAAAGATTTACAAAGAGCAGTAGATTGGTTAATAAGTAAACCAACTAGTAACAAATCTAGTTCATAATCTTATGTGACCCAGGCTTTATTTTCATTCTTGGTGATTCCTTTGCATTTTATAATCTTATTTCTATTCCGTAATTTCTATTCCTTACAAAGACCATGTTTTGTTACTTTATGTTTGAATTGTAATCAATTGTCTGACGTGAACTTGTTTCTATTTAAAGTTTTACCTACTGGACCTTGCATGTATTTTACTGGACGTTTCCTTACTTTTCACAAAGCAGTTAACTTGCATATTATACTCAAACAAGAGAACAAATATGCTCAAATAAAGTGTCAATATTATTATCACGACTTACTATTGCTCATAGTTAGTTAAATGTACTGAAATCATGAAAATATAATAATTAGTTACTTGACATTTGTGAGTTTCAAAACTTTATCAAATCGAAATGATGTTGTAGTTATCTGTAGCATATATAATGGAGTTGCCACTTTTAATGATAATGACTGTAGCTTCTCATAACGTAAAGGTTATGGTCCGCTATAGTATACACCTGTTACAGTTTGTTGTATTTATGCACACCGGAAAAAATAAATTCAACATGTTTTAAATTTTACTTTCGTCTTTTCCTACATAAACCTTACCTAAAGTAAAGTGCATTTTAGTAGAGAAATAGAAATATTAAGCATGATGCGGTGCATGTAAACAAAGACCAGTGCATGAAGCTGTAGAGTGAAAACCCATTGAGAAAATCAGATGAGAGCATCAACACAGCTTGTTCGAAGTTGCAAACAAAACCCTTTTCACTTTCCATTTCTGACATCTGATCCTTTACTACACACCAAAAGAAACTGTTATCAATTTGTCGAATATCAGTTGATAATTTAATTGTTCTTGGTTTCAAGTTGATTACAGCCATCAACATCATGGAGGCCTGTACTGAAGAGTTATCTTGTAGCAGTAGTGAGAGCATTAGTTGCAAGGTTCCACATATTTTGGAGTTTGGGGATGAAACTCTTCTTCACATGGTTCAGTACCTGCATGGACCTGATTTTGATCACGGTGATTTGGTCAATCTCGCCTTAACTTGTAAAAGGTTTGAAGGTTTGCTCCAAGACAGAAGCGTGTCGGAAGTGCTCAAATTAGTGTGGAGTTTAAAAGCGTCACGGGATGCGCTTGTCGGCTACCTCAGACAACGGAACCGGGCAGAGTTGGTGACCAAACTGCACATAACTGATTTATACTGGGT
>JAQGAP010003671.1:0-11925 GCA_034697805.1 Orchesella bifasciata | reverse complement strand
ATATTCGTGTAACTTCCCAATACCGGAAGAATAACAAACGTGCTAAGCTCATCATTTTCGTATTCGGCAGCTGAAACAGGGTGACGAATGATTGCAGGTGCGCCAGCGTCAACAATATAGTCCAGTGAACTTGGCGAAACGGTTCCAGATCTCGTGACGGCATATTCTAAAACGAAACCGGTTGAGTTTCCGACATCATTTCCGGAAGCAAATGTTATCACAATGAGGTTGCAACCGGACACTCCGCTGACAGGCCCGGTTTGTTTTCTGGGAAAAATCAAAAATTCCATGGTAATACAAATTAGTGATAATGAACAAAATAGAAAAATGGTAACTTGCAGATAACTGCCTTACAGTAATATATGGGTAGCTTGAGCTGTACGTATCAAACAAATTGCTATAAGTTGACTATTGCTGCTATCAGAAACCCCAAGGTTCAGCACGTTAAGGGAGAACCCGCGGGCTCGGCCCCCTCGAATTGTCCACACACATCGTTCGTTTGCTGCAATCGGCTCAAATGCTTTGTAGGCAATTCCCCCGCTGGTGGCATTCAGCACGCCACTGCATGTCGTCAAAACGGAGGAATTGCTGGGGGTTGGCAAAACTGGTTCTGAAGCCAAATTGTAACGAAAAGCTTCTTCTAGTTGATCTTTCTCAATATGCCCCGGAAGAACAGACGTTCCTCCCAACTGGCAAATTACTAAAGAGAGACAAATGCTTGCAAAGACTTTCATGGCTTAAATTCTGAACTTTAGAATAATGTCTGATATAATTGTGGTTGAATAAAGTGTATTATAAATTGTTAAAGTTAGTTCGTTTGCAAGTCGGTGTTGCTCTTCACCAAGGATATACTGAGTTTGATGCTGATTCTTTGCTCCAGAGCCTTTTTATAGTTTCTCAAACCTGGTTGTTTTTGTTGACCGAGTTTACTCACATTAATTCACATAATAGTATCCCATTTAGCTTGAATGCTGTTTGTTAAATAAGTTTTTTACATTGGAGATGTAAAGTGGATGCATAACAAGAAGTATTAAAAACCAATGTAATCAACAAGTGACGCTGGTCTGTATCTTATTTCTCAACATAATTAAATGTGTGTCAGTTTCCTGATGCAAGATTAGTTGTATTTGCACTTACCATAATACCTGTATGATTGATTTATGTCTGATTCGACATGGGTATTCCATTCTGGATAAAATAAATTATACATAACTTCAAATTATACTGACTCTTACATTCCTCAATGTTTTATCGGGCGTTGATTCAAAAGCCTAGATTTTACCATCTGTAAGGACGAATTTTAGATTATATTGCTAACACTTTTTTGATAACCATGAAGTTCAATGGGTTTATTTTATAATTATAAAGGGAACCCGTAGGTATTACTAGATCATCTTGTTTGTGCCAAACGATTTTGGTGCGTTCTTAAGCGTCCTTATATTTTATTTAGTCTTCAATTTACAAGTACTCAGGAATGCCTAATTAAAGATTTTTTAACCAAGTGGATTTAATTTTTACCCTGGATTTTTTATACTATCATCATAAATACAGTTTTAAACGCTGATTTTGAAAGCAGTTTTAGTTTTTGGGTTTGATGCTCTATAGCTGAGATATTGGGGTTCAAATTTTGAGGATCCAATCACCAAAATTCTTATTGGGTAGAACCAACCCGTTTTTGATTTGGTATTTATAAACAAACTTCGTTGCTAAAACGTTGACAATAGCAGAACTGACACAGTTTAAAATAAACCCATCAAACCGTATGGTTATCAGTAGGATGTGAACTCAAAGAGCAATGTGTAACACCAAAGTAAAAAACGTGAAATCTAGGTTATCGACGCAACGACGGATAAAAAAGCATAAAACATGGACAGAACGAATGTATGCAATTTTTAAGGTCAAAACATTTTGTTTTTCACCATAAAGATGTAAACATGTTAATTGAGTGTCGATAAAATGATCGACATAAATCTTATGTAAATACTTCAGTTACACCTGATCGTAACATTGAACGTAGGCCAAAACAACATATTTACTCATGTTGAGAAAAGATACAGAAACAACATCACTTGAATTGTTTTTGTTGTGAATCCACTTCAGATCAACCATGTAAGAAAACGACATTTTAGCAGGATTAAACATAATGTCATTTAATTTTTCAGCTTCGGTCAACAAAAATAATCCAAGCGCAGGAAGTATAAAAAGAAATCTGAAAAAAGAAACAGCATCAAACTCAGACAGAATTCCCAATATACTAGACTAACTTTAAAACTAAGTCATCCAAACCATTAAGGTCAAATTTAACAGATAAGCCATGAAGTTTTTTGCAAGCATTTATCTCTCCCTTGTGGTTTGCCAGCTTGGAGGAACTTCAATTCTTTTGGGGCAAAGTGAGAAGGATCAAGTAGAAGACGTTGCCCGATACAGTTCGGGTTTCAATACAGTGTTGCCAACCACCAGCGGCGAGCACTGCATACTAACATCTTGTAATGGTGTGCTGAATTCCACCAGCGGTGGAATTGCCTACAAAGCATCTGAGCCTATTGCCGCAAATGAGAGATGTGTGTGGACCATTCGAGGTGGCAGAGCCGGTGGTTTCTCTCTTAACGTTTTAAACCTAGGAATTTCCGATAGCAGTGTGGGTACTCAAGTTATAGTAACCTGTTTGCGACACAGAAGTACAGCAACCCACATTTTGCTGTAAGAATTCCAATTTTTACTAACATAAATAAAACGAATTGAGGTCAAATTTAAATATATTTTATTTGTAGAACTCAAACCGGCGTTATCAACCAAGTATCAAACTGCAACCTGCTGGTAATAACCTTTGCCTCCGGAAGCGATGTTGGGGACTCAACTGGGTTTGCTCTCGATTACGCAGTAACGAGATCTAGCAGCCTTTCTCCGCTATCAAAAGATTACATTGTTGATGCCGGTGCAGCTGCAATAATCCGCCATCCCAATTCAGCTGAAGAATACGAAGATTATGAGCTTAACACTTTTGTTATTCTACCCGCTGTGGCAAGCAACTCGATTGTATTATATTTCAGAGGAACTTTGGAATCAACTTCATGTGTTGACAGCTTAAGGGTATATCGATTTAACGCGACTTCTGTAGCTCCAACCAAGTGGCAATATGAAGGAAAGTAGGTTTCTCAGAAACATTCCGTAATACTACTACTATCAAATTCAAAGGGAAGTTGCTATATTTAACATTTTTTCATCTTAATTATAATTGCAGCATTTGCGGAAACATCAAGTCAGATTTGATTACCAACGACGACTTGATTTTGATCACTTTCGATACTGATTCATCGATTGTGGGAACTGGTTTTCATTTAGCTGTTGCAGCAAACGGAGAAACCCAATGCCGCATTTGAAGCAAAATAAACAGATTCTGCAGGTATTGATTTAATTTTTATTCGAAATTATTTATTTTTGTGGAACAATTTTAATAAAAATTTCGAGAACCCTAATATGGCTCTTGAATCTTGAACTCGAACTTATCTAATTAACGCATCTCATTGAAATGTACATGACAAATATTTGGAAGTGGGGTTCGTGATACGGATTTTAGTATAAACTGTCGTGCTCAGTCAATGTCAAGAAAGAGGTGAAATTTTAAAATTAAAATGTACATACATTGTGCAATAAAGTGACACTTTTTTCTATCTTGCATTGTAAATGCTAAAACAACTTTTTAAAGCTCGAACAAAATTTGTATTTGCTCGAACGAGAATACATATTTTAGAGTACTCAAGAACTCCTATTTTAGAGCACTTGATTATATTTGATAAAATTAAAAAAATATCGGGAAAAGCCCATGTGGAAAATTCTGCTAAGAGAAGTTTTACATATTTATATATATACTCCTTTTTGCTCAACTCTTTTTGTGTGTTGTGTTTTTAGAAATCCGGAGGCATACAACAACATCCTTGCGGGTAGCCACAAAAATACTATTAGGTTGCTGGTAAATGTTTGCAGTTCAAAAATGTTCGTGTTCAGTCATCTTCCGCGCGTGATCTCCCTCAAATTGTCTCTGGTTCTGTCGACAAGTCGATATTTATACGCATTTTGCATTGTTTATCACAAATAGTTATCAAAATGATTTCTTCCCTTCAAGACACACGAGTTGATAATGCATACGAAAGTTCCACAGGGAAATTGTGATGCGGTAGTTTTTAAAGATCGAATTTCGGATTAACGTAATTTATTTATTTCCATTGAGTGTGAGTTATCTCGCACTTTCTCCCAATATTTATTTAAAACTCTGTTTCTCTATGTAAAATATGTCAAAAGAGACCACACGGTCAACGTTAACCGTCATTTTTGAGTAAAAATATTTTTATTTTCATTATATAATCAACCCACATTACAAAATAATATAATTATCAGTCCCACAATTAGTTCACTATATTTTCCCCGGAACAAAGCTTCAAATACGGCATTGTGATGCATCGCTTGCTGCAATAGCTAGCTGAAAACCGGTCCCCACGTTGGATAAATCAGATTCAAAAGTGATCAAAATCAAATCTTTGTTGGTAATAATATCCGACGGTGTGTTTCCACAAATCCTATATTAAAAAATGAATCAAATCAAAGACGTTCAATTGATAAGTTTATATTTGAGAATATTTTAATAAACATACCTTGCTTCATGTTTCCACTTGGTTGGAACTACAGAAGTTGCATTAAACCGATATATGCCTAAATTATCAAAACATGAGGTTCCTTCCAAACTTTCTCGGAAGTAAATCACGTTGGTGTTGCTCCCCAATGATGGAAGAATAACAAAAGTGTTTAGCTCATAATTTCGGTATTGAGCATCTGAATTGGGGTGACGAATTAATGCAGCTGCACCAGCATCAACAATGTAATCCTGTGATCCCGGAGAAAGGTTGTTAGATCTCAATACGGCGTACTCAAGAACAAATCCGGTTGAGTTGGTGACATCGCTTCCGGAAGCGAATGTTATCATAAGAAGATTGCAACTGGATACCCCGCTAACTGGTCCAGTTTGATTGCTGTGAAAAGTGTAAAAAATAAGTTGAAATTTGTATGTTATTTATGGTTTCGAAAGAAAATGAATATAAATATGCTTACAGCAAAATGTGTGTTGTTGTAGCTTGATGCCGCAAACAAGTAGCGATAACTAGGTTATCTGCGGTGTTATTAGAAATTCCAAGGTTGAGCACATTAAGTGAGAACCCACCGGCTCTGCCACCTCGAATAGTCCAAACGCACCTCTCATTAACAGCAATTGGCTCAAATGCTTTGTAGGCAATTCCACCGCTCGTGGTATTCAGCAGGCCATTGCAAGATGTAAGCAAAGAGGAATCGCTGCTGGCGGGAAATACTGGCTTCAAACCGGAATTGAAGCGAGCAACGTCTCCAATTTCCTCTTTCTCAACTTGCCCCGGAAGAACTGAAGTTCCTCCAAGCTGGCAAATAGCAAGGGATAGACAAATGCTTGCAAAAACCTTCATTGCTTCGATTTTTAAAAAGTTGCAGTATTTATTTTTGGTTTAAAAGTAGGTCTGGTTCTTCAGAAATGCTGTTTGAGTTTGATGCTGCAACCTTGCTCCGGGGTCTTTTTATAGTTCCATGAAGCCGTATATTTTTTGGTTTACCAAGTAAATTCAACCTGATATTTCATCATTTCAGATCCTGCCAAAATGTTATTTGTCAAATCAATGTCTTACGTTGTGGATTTTAAGTGGCTAAGATAAGAACTCAAACTTAATATGATTATTCAAATGACGCTTGTTTTTGTCGCAATTACCAAAATCAATGGGTTTTACAAGTGGTCTGATGCAAGAATACCAAAACTTTGGCATATTATCAGATATGCTGCACATTTATGCCTGTACCGATGTCCATTTAGTAAGGTTGTACGCTTTCGGAAAAAGGCATGGATATATTCGACTTCATGTATTATATATACTGGGTTTATCGTGGGTTGAAACGATAACCTAGATTTCATCATTTGTAGTTCTGCTTGACCGCTAACTTTGCTGATAACCATGAGACTACTTGTAATAACTCATTTGTTGTGGAAGTTGAGACAAAAACAAGCGTCCTTTGTATAATCACATTAAGGTTGAGTCCTTCTTTTTACGCCACTTAAAAACCACAACGTAAGGTAATGATTTTACAAACGTCATTTTGGCAGGATTTGAAATGATGAAATATCTGGTTGAGTTTACCTGGTACACCAAAACCATGCGTTTTTGTGGAACTATAAAAAGGTTACGGTGCAATGTAGCCGCATCAAACTCAAACAGCATTTTTGAAGAACCAGACATACTTTTAAACCAAAAAACACATACTACAAACTGTTAAACTCAAAGCTATGAAGGTTTTTGCAAGTATTTGTCTATCCGTTGCTATCTGCCAGCTTGGAGGAACTTCATTTCTTCCGGGGCAAGTTGAGAAGAAGGAAATTGGAGGCGTTGCTCGTTTTAATTCCGGTTTAAAGCCAGTAATTCCCGCCAGCAGCGATTCCTTTTGCTAACATCTTGCAATGGTTTGCTGAACACCACGAGCGGTGGAATTGCCTACAAAGCATTTGAGCCAATTGCTGCAAACGAGAGATGTGTTTGGACCATTCGTGGTGGCAACGCAGGGGGTTTCTCCCTTAATGTGCTCAACCTTGGAATTTCTAATAAACCCGACAAATCGAGATGTAAAGATGTATCTTTATTATTACATAATTTGTGGCTTGGGAATCAGAAATGAAGTTTTCTATAAACTGGCTTTCATTTGATAAAGGATTGCTCTTAAGTTAGGGAACTAGCTTTCAAACTCATATGACTCAGTCAGCTAATGTTGTAATTTTAGTAGAGTTAGTGCATTAAAAAGACAATCTTTTTGTGTCATACATATGCAATTTTGGAGTTTCTAAAATGTCAGATTCACGTTTAACCCAAGTTTTATTTCAGAAACTCGCGGATCGGGTTTTACATTACTACTTTGACGTGAGTGGTTGTGACTCGAAAAAACCCTAACACAATTTTAAGGAGGAGGGATGTTCAAAAAAAACTATCTACAGGTACATAAAAAAGGGTGGGGAATCTGGTGAAGTTTGGAAAGACGTTAGGACGTCCAGTGACCGTCGCAACCCCCAGAAGTGTACAGAAAGTTGAGAATGTGTTCCGCAAGACTCCAACTCTAACTGTGAAGCAGGCAGCCAAGGCCATCGGTATTTCACCATGTACTTTGAACTAAATCAAAGTTTAGAAGTTGGGCAATAAAGCTAGAACACATAATTTGTCCCTTAAATACATTAAAGCCCAGGAAAAATCGAGTACAGAAGAATCAAAGTTTTTACATAGAAAAATCAAGGAGAAAATTTCGGTTATTAACGACGAGACGTACGTCCACCAGGATCCTTCCAAAGTGCCGAGATGAAGTTTTTACCACAGTACAGATCCTGCAGAAATACCCAATGCTCAAAAGTAGCAGTCCAAGACTAAGTTCCCCAAAAAAAATCTTGATATGGTAAGCGATGGACGAATCCGGAATCGTTTCGAAGCCCTACTTTTCAGAGGGCACTATGACGGCGGACGTCCATATTCAGGAATGTCTTCAGCGGCGCCTGCTTCCCCTTATCAATGCTCATCATGAAATCGAAGACGTGGTTTTCTGGCTGGACTTCGCTCTTCGCATTATGCGAAACAGACTCAGGAGTACCTTAGTGCCAAAAAGTCGAATTTGTACCCAAATGCAAGAACCAACCAAACTTTCCCCATGGTCAAGTTATTGGATCTTTTTGGGCAATTTGTATGAGCTGGTACCTGCAGGGAAAGAATACACATAAAAACCTTCAACGATTCCAGCAAATTTGGACAAAAATAACAAGAGAATTTGCGAAAACGTCCGGAAAAGCCCTAAAGGTGCATGCTGCATTCATTGTTCACTCTACAGCTACCAAAACGGTTTCGAAAGCTTTTCAGGAGGTCAATAAGTAGCTTATAAAATTTTCTGTTTATACTAAAAAAATCAATTAATAAAGTCCACGTTTATGGAAAATACGACTAAACTACGCTAGTTCCCTAACTTAAGAGCAATCCTTTACATCACAACCCAAGTGTGTCATTTGTGCATGACCTTTCACCTGGTTTGACTACCCGATATTAAAATCAGCACTGCAGTAGCTTTCGATTGATATATCACAAGCCATGTTGGTCATTCGAAACACTTAATCGTGCTTTTTGAACCTGTTCGGAAGTTCTGATTCAAATTTCAAGTGCATATTTGTAATCAGCACTGCAGTAGCTTTCGAATGATGTATCACAAGCTATCTGTAATGCTTATCATATTGGTTTAGCTTATCAGTTGACCCTGTTCCCGTGACCCCAGATAACCCATCTTCGAACTTGTCCTCCGCCTTGACATAAGCTATCGACTGGTGAAATCAGAATTTCGAAAAGTCAAGCGGTTCGAAAGTTATCGTGCCCACAGACAGACAGACGGACGACGACGACAGACGACGCGATACAGAGTGATCTTAATATGTACCTAAAGGTACATAATAACACCGCTGGCAATCATGTTATCGCAACTTGTTTGCGGCTTGGCGCTACAACAACACACATTTTACTGTAAGAAAATACATTTCTATATCCATTTGAAACCGTAAATTCGTTCATTTGAAATTGTAAATAACATTCAAATTTAAATATATTTTACACTTTTCACAGGAATCAAACTGGACCAGTTAGCGGGGTATCCAGTTGCAATCTCCTGGTGATAACATTCGCTTCCGGGAGTGATGTCAGCAACTCAACCGGTTTTGTTCTCGATTACACCGTATTGAGATCTAGCAACCTTGCCCCGGGATCACAGGATTACATCGTTGATGCTAGTGCAGCTGCAATAATTCGTCACCCCAGTTCAGATGCTCAATACCGGAATTATGAGCTAAACACTTTTGTTATTCTCCCTTCATTGGGAAGCAACACCAACGTGATTTACTTCCGAGAAAGTTTGGAAGGAGCTACATGTTTTGATAATATAAGCGTATATTTCCAGCATACACTTATCAATCAAACGTTTACGAATTAATTAATTTTCTATTATAGAATTTGTGGAAACATCGCGTCGGATTTTATTACCAACGAAGATTTGATTTTGATTACTTTTGAATCTGATCTTTCTTATGTAGGTACCGGTTTTCAGTTAGCGATTGCAGCAAACGGTGCATCTCAATGCCGAATTTGAAGCTTTATTTCACCAAAAATACGTTGAACTTATTGTGGGACTGATGAATTATTAACTTGTAATCGCTAATTACTCAAGAGAAATAAAAAAATTTTTACTTAAGAATGACGGTTAACGCTGGCCATGTGATTCCATTTGACATATTTTGTATGTGAAAGCAGTAGTTGAAATTTAAATGCAGCGGTTATTTGCGTGAATATTTACATGCGAATGTGGAAATTCAATTGGTTCTAATGTATTTTTCATGTGGACTTCTGAAATTCTCGAGGGACATTGCCACTGTTGTGACACCTCTTTGGCAAATAATTTCTTATATTTCAATTTGGCCCATAAAGATGAAGATGCATAGCATATACTTAAATGTTCCTTGACTACCATTTAACTAAAGCAATTACTATGGAAGTTCTCAAAAGTCAGGGCAGTAAAATGAAAGGAGTCCCTGTACTTCAAAAAGGGGTTCAATTTTTAATTCAGTTCTTTATGCACCAACCTCACGCTTCGCGTCATCGAAACCTTGTGCAATCATATTCGCCAAAATGAATCTACCTCGCTTACAAAATGGAGTTTGAATGGAGGAATGGATTTATAAGTTTAAGGAATCTGTAGTAGATCTCTGACCCAGCTTAAAATTAATTTATCATATATCTACCTCTTTGATAGGGAAAGACTATCGTATTTACTTTCTGAAGACAGCATTTCTAATTCTTATGTAAATAGCCAACTCGCAAATACCTTAGTGAAACAAATTAAGCTAAAATAATATAAGCCTTTGATAAATATTTCAGTACGTTTCAGGATGCAAAATATTTTGAAGGTTTAAACGTAACTAAAAACAACAAGCAGCGATAAATCATGGACAACTTAAAGGTTAAAGTTTAATATATAAAATGAATTGGTACGAACATCTGTATCGCCTTTTTGTGTGCTTCTGCTATTCGTCAAGGAATATAATATTTCAACCGGATTTATCATGGTTGTACATGCCAGGGATTGTAATTTTTACGCAAATAATCTGCTTACGTGCTCGTAAAGTTTTTTTAAATTTATCTATGTAAGTTTGGTTAATTATGGGATCATTACAGAAAACTGCAAACCCTGAAAATAAAAATATCCCTTAAGTTAAGCTGCTGGTTGTAGATATAATGACCTAACTGACAGGAATTTTTTTTAGATTTCAGGATCAGCTTTAATTTTTGATAAATGTAGCATAAAAATCCTAACTAACTTCCTTCAATGGACTGCTTTCATGTATGAGATTAAAGCAGATTTGTATCTTGGAATCGTAAATGATCGTAAAAATTATTATTAAAATTCCTCGAAAGAGATTTTGCCTCACTAAATCATGCCGTTTTGTTTGCTCAAATAAATCAACCGACCTGGGTTTATGTTTTCCTCGTTGAAGTTAGCATGCCAGTATTTTTAAGCTTGAGTTTCCTCGTTTTTAGCCAATATTATATTTATATTGTATTGTTCCATGTTTCGCATTATCATGTTGCGTAATTTTGTCAGATTACTCAACTTTTATTTTTCTTCTACTTGATTTACAAGGATGTAAAACTCAATAAATTGACGTAAATATTGACATTTTAAAGGAAGTTTTGCCGGTATATCTATATCTAATTAAATTACCTATATTTATATATAAATATGTTGTCACAATTCGACATCATGAATTAATCTACGTTGCAACTTTAGAAAATTCTTACCATATATATAATGGCCTGAGCAATGTATGATTGTCAGTTGTTGCCCAGACTTATCCTAACACGAAGCCATGCATACACGAATTATCCTAACGGTTGTTTTCGCCGGTGGGCTTTTGCCACTGTTGCAATATTACAATTATTATTAATATATCAAGGTACCTATGCAGAAAGTATTAGCATTGATTTTTAATAAATGTAGCAGAAAAAATCCCAACTACTTTCCTTCAAATGTGTATGAGACTGAAGCAGACTCGTATCATCGTAAATGATCGCAAAAATTGTTCAAATTCATCGAAAGAGATTTTGACTGTCATGAAATAACGTCTGTTTCTTTGCTTAAATAAACCCACCAACCGGCGTTTATATTTTCCTCATTGAAGCCAGTATTTATAAGCTGGAATTTCTGACAGTAATCCAATAATACATTAATCCTGATTTTTAAATGATATCCACAACAATGTGGAGTTTTAAGTGCATTAATTGATCATAATGTCATAAAATGATATTGATTGATGATAAAATGAAAACTATTGTCACCACTCGTTTCAGAATGCAAAACTACCCTAAATACCTATTTTCAGCCGAAATATTATAACTTTTTTGCGCGTATAACTTCCAAAGCGCGTGACCATTTACGCTGAAAATTATTCTAACTTCTCTTGATGATTGCAACGTGTGTACCAAATTTGGTTAAAATCGGTTAATATGTGTCGCCAGGAGAGTGCACGAAGGCAGACAAGCATACTGACGGGAAACGTAGTAGAATTATGAATTATTTAACACATTAATTATATATTAATAGTTGTCACACTTTGTTATGAATATGAAAGTAAAAAAGTTTTAGTAATTTTAATAAGGTTTATTTAGTAATATTAGTATTGTATTAGTGCTAAACTTTATTCGTATTTTTTTCTTAGAAACTCTTTGAGTGAAAACGCAGCTTTTCCACGAAATAAAAAACTTTGCATCCCAGATCGAAGATTTTTTATAGTATATC
>JAQGAP010003670.1:0-11925 GCA_034697805.1 Orchesella bifasciata | reverse complement strand
AAAATTCTGAGGTCAAATTTGAAGTTTCCCATCGCGATTTCAATCATTGAGCAAACCTGAACATCAGTCCCTTAAGGTGCTAAATATTATTGTTGCAATACTGCCAATTGATTGCCAAAGAAAGAAAATCGTGCCAGTAGTAATAAAATAAGGAACTCTGGTATTTTCACGTTGCCCCCTATTTCCGTTATGAATTTATTGAAAGACAATGATTAAACCAGTGCCGATGTCAGCAAATATCTTGTCCACTGGATATAACCATAACCTTTTCAAACTTTGTTTTTTCAATTTACATACAAATTCCATGGTCAATTTCTCGTTTAAACTTTTGTTAATTATTTGCAGGAAGCAACTGAGACAGATCCACATACATCCGTGCAAAAATGTGTTTGCTGGTTACGATCCGCTCGACTAAACTTGTTTGTCATATTTGTCAAACTTTGTCTGCAGCCGGTTCTTCTATATTTGGAGAGCACAGCAGCAAATTTATATGGAATCTTTGTTGCATTAATTGAATTTGTATTTCGATGCACAGCAATTTGCTGGGTCAAGATGTTTATGCAAGATTTACAATAAATACTTTTAACATAATCTATAAAAGACTACTTTTCATCATAGTAAAAAAGTAAAATGCCTGTTATTATTGTGCTCATGCCAGTTTGATACATGAAAATGTGGTTTCTGTCGACTAAATGTCGAAACATGGTTCTAATAACATAATGCGCCCTTGAGCATACGATGCTCGATGATTGATGATAAGATATTATATATATTATGCGATCAGTAATGTAACTCGGTTCGAACCTAGTGGAAAAGGATTAATTGGTAGAACACCTTGTCAGTAGATTGATTGAAATATGAGGTAATGAAATATTAATTGCTGGAAGAATCTGTAAAATTTGTTTGTAGTTTATAAAGACATACGTAGTTCTTCCGGACCGATGATAGATTAGAAGTGAAACGGTAACATTAAACTTGTATATGAAAATATGCCAGATTATGTAGCACTTGTAAGTTGCTAGATTGTTGCATGCTACATCAATCTATTATTTTAACCGTGAAGCAAACTTAAATTTCCGTTAGTCTATCTTCTAGAGTCGGCGACTTAAGACAAGACAAGGCCTAATAACCAAGAAAGTGCTGCACACTGGTTACCTGATTACATTTCATACCAAAACGTAATCATGCTTTCCAGTCCGAGGATAATTCAGTTAGTAGCTCTAACCGACATGGTATCTTTAATAATTGTTACTAAACAAATCATAAAATCATAGTGAAAGCATTTCGTGTACTGATATTATTTGCTTGTGGCATATGCAAATAGGTTTTGGCTATATCAATAGCTAGTTACGTTGGACTTTTGATTCGACACGGAGCAGAACTAATACCAGGTCCTTACAGCATAACGGAAAGTGTGTGAATAATACAGATAAATATTTAAAATATATATATCAACTTTAAAATTTTGTAATTCAATTTGTTATATTCAATTGAAGAAATTACCAGGTTGGTCGTGTACGCTAGTTTGCTGTACGTTTTTCTTAGCATCCAACTGTTTATGGGATTCCAATTGCTGAAATCAACCAGACTGGTAAAATGGTTTATTTATATGCAGCAATTCTCAGTTATAACCTTTGTAATACAAAATTTTTGTATAAATATATTTCAGATTTTCGAAGAACCTATGAAGTCCATGAAGAAAATAGGCATTTGGTTGGAATGGTCATTCGTATACGTACTTTTCATCGCACTCCATGGAGCAACTGCACTTCTGTTAATGAAATCAAGTCACAGAAAATTCATTATTTTAGCACTCAGTTCAGCCCAAGTTATTTTTCGCCTTGGTGGAATACTGATAACAACAAAGTACCAGTTCATTTTCCCCCAGCACGTCCTTATGAAAGTCTAATAAGAGTTTGCAAATGAACCTGTAACGTTTTTTTTATTAATTTATCGCCATCGTCCGCCCTGCTATATAATATTCATACGCATTTTTTTTTTTTTTGAAAAACTCAATCAGCACAACAGGTTTAACGGTTGAGTGAATAAATAAATTCGGTTTTTATTACAAAGTCATACAATACTCACCAACACACAACATTTTACATCTCGATTTTTCTGATAACGGTAGTATTATTACATGATAAATCTTATAATATTATACGTATTATTCTTGTGTATATGTTGGATAATAATATGTGTCAGTGCTAGTACCGAACTCGATCAATGGAAAATGCTCTTCTTGGAAAGTACATTAGTGTAAATACTTTGAAGTTTAACCACAGAACACGATGTACGGTCCAGCACACATTTTGCAGTTCTTTTTGAAGATTATGGCATGTCTATTAGCGAATATAAAAAGGTTCGAGGTTCAATCTATTACATCATTGTTGTCATAAATTGCACATAGAGATAGTATATGTATTCATCCTTAATCAAATCATTTAAAAACTTGTTGAAGTTGTTGTTGATGTCGAGAATTTTAACTCATTTAATTATATATACCCATACGACCTATTGAGAACGTACAACGGACACAGAAATTAGGAATTGACTAGTATGCAAGAATTCGTGTACAGAATTAGAAAGGGCACAATACGGTATTATCGCGATATAGAATCTGAATAGTTTATAGACTTTTCTACTCTCGGTTTCAGTAAAAATGTTTCCGAATTCTTCTCATCACAGCAGAAACTGGGGTACTGAGCTACCTGCTAAACTTCTATATAGGTCTAGGTTGGTTTTTGTAAATTTTGTTGCATTTCAAAAGATTTCAAAGTGCATGTAGTAGTAGGCAGTTTGGTTTGAACAGTACTGCAGAAGGAGGAGTACTTTTTGATTTGTGACATTTTTTTAATTGATTACATGAATGCATTTAGATCAGATAGAAGAAAGTCGATTTGACGGATATGTTAAAATAGAGACCAAAGGAGTCAAACACCGAGCTCCATTACAAATTAGTAATAGTCAAGACTTTTTAGAATGAGCTTCTTTTTAGTGAATTTGAAAATTCCAACAGAAAATGAAAGATTCAATTGCACATCTGATTACACACAAGTACAATACATTTAACCACGTCATACACCACTCGCACATCACACACACATGTCACCTTATCAAACTGTATAACTTATATTCTATACGCATTCACATCACGTAAATAACTAATTAAAAATTTTCGCTGAGGTAAACCAGGATGCAAAATTTCTTGAGGTAGGTGGCCCACTCGTGGACACGGACAGGGGCGACAACGGAGTTGAAGTTGGAGGAGTAAGGCAAAATTCCGGATTAGGTCTTACTTTCCCCGTTTGATAAACTTTCAACACTGCCTCACATACAAACCGATACTGACTCTGAAAAATCATAAAAGAAAGAATACAAAGGTCAACACGTGTTTCTTGTCCAGTTTTCAAACATATAAACTTATAGGGGCATTATGAATATCTCAGATTGACTAGCATTTAGTATTGTTCACTTACAGAAGTTTGAATCATTAATGGTCTCTGCTCTCTCATTCTTGACACGATATCCAACGGATACACTGGCTGATTCGATTCAATTAAGTTTTCAGCTGTTTCCATTAGAATAAGAACGCCGGTTCTACCGATTCCTGCAGAACAATGTACGATTATTGGATCAACGGAGCCAGCTCTGAACAAGCGGACCTGATCCATAAATCGTATGAACGAATCAATATCCTCTGGACATCCATGATCCGGCCATGACTCATACTGAAGCTGAACAACTGTACGTTCTTCCTTAGTCTGCAATTGGGAAACATTTTTTTTTTGTAAATGGACTGTCTCTGAATTAAAAATACTTGTTCAATGGGACAAGACGAAAAATAAAAAAAACTTTCTTTTGCATAATGTAAACTCAAAGTACCTGAACGTGCTTAAGACTGAACTCTCGGTGAATCCAATGGTTTGAATTTTTTACTACAACTGTGGTAACTTGGATGTTGTGGTACACTATTGGCGTGTTCATCTGCTCTGGCCAATACTGGAAGCACTTCATTCTGCCTCGTTCGCATAATGAGGTTAGCATCACAATAAGAGGAGATTGTGATTCCCAAGTCATTACCCAAAAGTCTCCAGTCGTTGAAGAAAGTGGACCTGCAACATTAAACAGTGTATATTCCTTAATTCATTTTAAATTCAATATTGTACCAAAATGTGCGATTCCCCTATATCAAACTACTTTTATTGCAATGCAAAAACATGAGTACATGAGAATATAATAGCTTACCTTGTGCTGCAATGTATCTATTTACAATCCCTGCACCCGGTATTTCCATTTTTATGTGGTTCGCGTTAATGTAATCACCGGTAGGACAGTTCATTAATTTTACTCGAGTACCATCATCTACAGAAACAAGAGAGTACATTATAAAGATTGCAGATATCGTTGCAGATGCATACATTTTATAGTTTAAAGCACTAGTTTCATGAAGTTTGCTATTATTTACATGGTGCGATATCGCGATATCTGTTCTTGGAATTGTTTTCGGGCAACTTGGCTGCATCACATGTCATTTCTGGTTTCTTACGAGTCAAAAGCTCGAATTGACTAGAAATATCAGTCTCAATGGCTTCTCCTAAAAGAAGCATAGATGATGCTAATGCGCTTTGTATGTCAGTAGGTCCACCGCGGGCAGATGCCATACTGAGTATTGGCACATCCGGAACGTATTGGAAGGGAGGCTCTTCGTAATCATCCGCTGTATACACTGTAAAAAAGGACAAATAAATCAGTCAGAATGAGCTAATCATTCTTTACAGCCGCGTTAAAACCAAATCTCCTAAAAAACAGAGTATAAGGATTTCTATTAATTTGATTACCGTTTTGTCGAACACGGAGTATGAGACTTTTCTTCACTGAAGCCGCATGCCGAATGGCACTAACAACATCTGAGTGTACCATCGTTGAAGTATCCTTTCCGTTGATTTGAATGATCTGATCTCCTTCATTTAATCTCGGATAACATTGATCTGCAGGGGTTCCCGGAGCTACTCGGGAAACCAGCACAGGGCAACCCATATCGTAGCCTCCTGCAATTGCCAAAAAAAAGAAAAATTCCAGCGTATTATAGGTTGGATCAAACCTATATATTTATATCTAGTAATGCACTTTGTTGGACTAAAAAGTAATACACCTTTATGAGTACCTGACTTGCTCCCGAAAAGTGATTTGATTTTTAGCTTGTGCATTTTATTATACTCTAATCTGGAAATGTTACAGTCTCAACGAATTCCTCTGCCATATAAGAAAATCTAACGATGCAATAAATAGGAAGTGAGCACTACAAAATTCTATCCTTTTTTACTCCTTGCTCTTTCAATGTAAAATGAAGACACAATAGCATTATTATACCAAGAAACTATATATGAAAGTAATAAAAGAGATACAAAAGACAACGCAATTCTTTGGAATATAAATCTGCACATTTTTTGTCAAGAGTCCATAAAAGGAGTAATGATATAACCAGTGTATTTGTATTTGCATACAAAGCATAACTTTTATAATACTGTAGTGTATAGGGAAGCACCTCTGCCCTCTGTTATAACTGCTAAAAGAGGAGATGGAGTAATGGGTGTAGGCATAGAATACATATTCTCCTAAATTAGTCGTGTCTAATACATATGCAACGATATACATTAAGCTCTTTCTCCCACTTTTCGCGTAATGTCAATTTTATGGCATCCATTACACGTTACACGCTCATTCAGACATTTTCATTTGCAAAGAATACGCATATTGCTATATTGGAATGGATTGAGTTGGTGTGTTGCTATTATTATTATTATTATTACCTTTTACGTTGAACCCGAACTTTCCATGGGTGTCCGGCTCTAAGCGAATGGAAATGGTACCATCCTGCATTAAAAATGAGGGAAAGAGTTAGCACCATCATGTTTCATGAATACGTGATCTTGACAATAATTCTCAAGATTTATGACGTTGGTATGGATGAGGGCAACACAAGTAGCGCCATCATCACCGTCGTCTTTAGCGTTGCTCATGTGACTCATAATTGGCATTCATTCATTTCGTGTTGAAGAGTACATAAAACATAATAATCGCTTTCTTCTATACTGACTTTGCATTCTGATTTAATTTTGCTACGCATGAGTTTAATTTTTAGAAGAAGTCGTTCTTGAGCCGTACTCCGATGGTATGGGTGATTGCAATAAAATAGTATTACACTAGTAGTAATTGAATTATCACTTTCTTTTCCGCTTACATCTGATAATGAGTTTTCATCATCATCCACAAAAGCAATTCCTTTGGAGATGTGAGGCGTTGAAATGGCTGCTGCAGCACTTAGGATAATAGCTGCTGCCTGTCCGGCAGAACGAGTTTGCTCCATGCCCATTCCATTGATGTGACTAGTGGGGTGGCATTGTGTGACATTTGAGTCCAAGAATCCTCCCTCACTATATCATTCATGTAATACACATTCACATTAAGTACATGTAATAATAATACAATAGAGCACAATGGATCATAAAATGTATACGAAATCAACATGATCTGCTCAAGGTGAGTTGATGAGTTTTCTTTTGCCCCAACTTTGCTACATATAAAAAGAAGAATGCATTACTTACTCATCTGAGAGTTGTTGCTCAGCCCATGCCATCCTAGGTTGCTCTTGGAATCTGCACTTTACATGACTTTTGCTATTTGAATCCAGTGGTAGAGTAAGCTTATGTCTTTCTGCAACTCCTGAGCCTTTCATTCCTCCGTTTGTAGCTGTTGCTGTTGTAGTCTTATTTGTCATCATGCTCCAAGCTTCAATCTTTGATTCTTTGAGACTAACAATGCCATACGCTTCCAATCCGTTTGGCTGTACGCTAATCCCATTGGCATTTCCGTTGGATTGGTTGTGATAAACTTGGATATTTTCATTTTGTGAAAGGATCATTTCATTATTATGGTAACTTGATTGATTGGATGGAGCCGGTTGTTGTTGTTGCTGCTGCTGTTGCTGGCATATATTTTCCTTGTTATCATTTCCATTCATCCCATTTCGTTCCATTTCCACAGTGTTGCGCCTACTGTCGAGAACCGGGGTTCCATTTTGTTTGTTGTTGATTAAAATTCGTTTACTGTGAGATCTGAAAAAAGTTCGCCTAACTCTACTAAGGCTTCTGGAAGCATCCTCTCTTGTTTGGTATTCCGTTTTCCCCGTGTAGTGAAAACGTGAGCCAAAGCCAAAAAGTGAAAGAGCTGGAAGATTTGGTGGAGGAGGCGTTCTTAACCGGAAGAATGCATGGTGCTCTACGCAGCACTTCCACAAGTTTTTACAGCTTCTGTAGCTATAACAGTTGAACAAAAGTAGGGTATCGTAGTCCTCGCTCTGCAATATGAATGAAAAAGGAAAAACTATTCTCATGCCAGCATTAATAATTCAGTGTGTTGAAGAAAGTTTTCTTCTTATAAAGTTGGGAAGGAAGTCCCAACAAAAGTTGGGAAGGAAAAGCTTATACGTACCATTTCCCTTCTCAGCTGGATAAAAAACTGCTTTCGCTTAAATGCAATTTTCGTGATTTTTGACCAACAAAACGTATTGATTTTCAGGCAGTTGTGGTACACACTGACTCCAGCAGCCGAAACTCCCAGTTCAATATCCTTCCCTGCGTTATCCATAACTTTATGAAAGCTCACTCCATACGCATCCAACTTTTTAATGTGGTCCAAGTAATTGAACTCTGCATCCGCTGGCGTTTGGCCATGATGGAGTTTATGAAGCTCACAAATTTTCCTCAACACGTCTTCCAAGTTAGGTCCATTGATGCGTATATTCAACCTCTGAAGATATCTGCCCTCATGATCATGTTGAGAATCATCGAAATCTCCAAGCTCGGATTGGGCAGCATATGAAGCTAAAATACAATTAGTTTGAGGACTAACAAGGAGCCGATTCTCATTAATATCCTTCCGCATTTGTAGGTAAACATGATAGCGAGTGTACTCCTCATGAAGTTTAGAGGGATCCTCCACAAAAAATTTTACACGAAAATACACTGTAGCTACTGGGTTTAGTGAAGATGCTGGAGCTCGTCCTTTGACGTGTGATTTATTTGTCGAACTTGTTGAAAGTATGGAAGTCCTCTTGTACGAAGGCGGCTTAACGAAGCGTATTTGTTTTTTTAAGAGTTTCGAGGCTTCAACCCATCTCTACAAAACGTGATTCATAAAACAACAAGGAGCTCTTGTTAATACTTTAATACCCAATTAAAATGCGATCGGGATAATTTTTCCTCTTCTGAGAGCACAATAATATTATGTGCTCCCATTTCAGAAAATTATTATGTATTGCTTATAACATAATATATAAGAAGCTTACAAGATGAGGATTACTAAGCGGATATATCACGTCGGGAGGTGGTAATAGCTCATCAAATTGAAGACCAAAGTAGTCCTTTTCTATTAGCTCCAAATGTTGGAAAACTTTCTCCAACAGAACCGAGCCCTTGGCGGATTTCTAATAAAGAAAAGAGCAGGAATAAACATAATGTCAAGATAATTTAGTGCCTCTTTTGTTTGGCACAAGCACAATCTGGTGAAACTGGCATGGCCCATTTAGTAGTATGTATAAGGGAGCAAATGGCAACGTAGCTACTAAAACTCTGTTATCCTCAAGCTCTTGATATTTATGTAGATGTATATTTACATGCGACTCTAGAGAGTATATAAATGGCGATGATGAGAGCGTTATTAGAGGAAAAAATGTTTGTTTTAATTACCTCGACTTCAAATGTATGTTGCGTATCATCAAGAAATATTACAGTAACACTAAGTTTCTTTCCAGCCCTCCCAATTTTGCCAGTGTACTGTCGGAAAGTGGATCCGCTGGATGGTGTTGGGCCAACAACCGTAGAAATTCCATTGCCGTTGCTAACATTAATGTTATTATTATTTCCACAAGTTGATGTCGATGAACTAGCAGATGCTGCTGCGGTGGCTGAAATATCAACGGAAGAATCGCGAACACGGTATGTACCACGGGCTCCTGATATGAAACTTCGTCTTGACTTTTCGAACATGTTTCACATACAAATATAAAAAATATTCTCTTCTCTCGCCGTAACTAAAGATGATGGCGATGGTGAATCCTTTCCTCGGTTTTGTGAGAAAATGTTTAGAAAGAATTTGGTACGCCGAGCCTGAAAACTAAACGCTTGTAGAAAGCAATATCCGTTTACTTCTCCGTTTTTAGGGCTGCCGTGCTTATTATTATGGAGAAGTCGTTCTTCAACTCCACTTCATGTAGCTGCACTATTGAATTAAATTGGCACTATTTAAAGGGAAATTTGATGTAGACAATGGGTGTCCTGCAACAGTAGTAGTGCTCCGTGGAGGCTGACTAAATATCTCTCTATCCATTCAGCGGAAGTTTTATTTTATGTGCAGCCGTTTTTATGCTCAATAGTAATAATCTTCGCATCCGGAAAAGGTGGTTCCAATTTTTTAATGTTCAGTCTGAGAAAAACAGCTTTGTGCTCTCATCCTCAGTTTTTGTCTGACATTAACATTACATTTGCTTTGCAAATTGCAAAATAAATGCTGCTTCATGAGATCTTGCCAAACAATAAAACAAAATACGATATGGTATCTTGTCGCAAAATGCTTTTTGCAAGTTATAAGTTTACATCCCTTTCACGAATTGAACCTGGGTTGTATCCTCTTCTCCTGTTGAGTTTTTCAGCCATCGCTCGTTGACTCACTCTTCCTTCGACTTTCGATATAGCGTTTATGGGTATAATGCGGTAACTGTAATTTGCCATAACAAAAACAATCTTGCGTTAGAACTTTAGAAATCTCGGAACATACCCGCTCAATTTTTTAATTTCGCCGTTTTCAACAATAAGGTACTTGTACTAATAGCCTAGAAAAACAACTACGTATTGTCCAAAATGTACTCTCAAGTTTTCGAAAACATTTCCCTTGTGTGTATTTGTTTAACAATGTCACTAAATGCTGATGGAGGACCATACATTTAACATTAAGAGAGATTGATGATTTTTTGTACATTGAATATTAGCTACCCACTGCCGGTCTATTGAGCTAAATAATTTCCTAGCATATACTCGCAATAATAATAATAATAATAATAATTATCGTAGATCATTTCTTCAATCGTGATAAAAAAGATCACATTTTAATCAACCGTAGACTATGTGCCAGGTCAGTGCATGAATGGCCAAAGCATTTTTCTTTCAAAAGTCTACATTTCATACATGTTTAATTTTCGAATAGAATAAACCGTGCGACATGCAACAGTCAAGATTGCTGTAACATTTAGAACGCAAGCAACCGTGGCATGTGCTTTAAAAACGGTGTCATAAAAAATATGATGATATTACACACAAAGACGCTACATAATACATATATTCTCGTACGCATGAA
This sequence comes from Orchesella bifasciata, assembly GCA_034697805.1. Taxonomy (NCBI): domain Eukaryota; kingdom Metazoa; phylum Arthropoda; class Collembola; order Entomobryomorpha; family Orchesellidae; genus Orchesella; species Orchesella bifasciata. Next base: position 1,512 of record JAQGAP010003670.1, on the reverse strand, counting down.
TTCTAATGGATACATTAGTTAATGTTAATAATGAGGCTGTGATAAGCAACAAAGCATGCAAAAAATTTGTAACTTCATTGAGAGATTACGCTGAGTTGATGCACAATCAACTAGTTAAAAGAAGTAATAGCACATTTTGTTTGATGTACTTACGCGAGATGAGATGAGTATGAATATATTATAGATATGCTGTATATAGATGTACGCATTGTAGCGTGCTTAATCTTTTCATCATTTTTGCATGCGTTCTTGTTTTACTCGTCTCTCCCTCAAACAAAAAATAAATTCTAATTTACTGACCTAAGGAAACGGAAATCCTATCTGTCTCTACATTATGTAGTAAGGTAAAGTGGTGTTTGCAAAAAGTGCATAATGCACGCTGCGACAGCAGCACTTAAGTTTTTCAGATAAAAATTCAAATGTAGTTGATGAGGTATGCATATATATGATGGTTTCTGTCTCCCATTCATACATTTAGATTTATGTTGACGCAAAGTAATGCATCTAGCACCAGCACCGTATCGATACGTTGTGTCGTGGAAGTGTTAAACATAAAGATTAGGCCATTAGGCATGCTTCCTTTTGAGCAGGGTCAATTAATCTTTTCGTGTTGTATGTCAGCCTCTTCAGATGCAAATTTAATACAGCTTGCTAGTTTATGCTGCACCCCATGCTAAATCCTAGACACACTTAAGTCAAGTCAAGTCATATAAGCTGGCCCAAGATTTTATAAGTGAAGGTCAAGCTGGTTGATACCAGTAAAATCATGTGTCAAAGTACAGTTTACTTATTCTGCTTCAACTTAAAGAGTAATAACTTCAGGCAAGGTTTGGTAGAAGTTCATGTTTGATTAATGCAGAAGAAAGGAACACTTTGTTTTTGGTACATTGTACGTTATACCTCTGTGTCTGTCATTATGATGAAGGACTACATTGTTATTATAGTACCAAATCATGAAATAGGAAATGCTACATCTGCGAGGATGACTCATTATAGCACCTACGAAGCCTCTATGAATGAAGTACTTACAAATTGAACGCAGGATACTTCTAATCCTAATTAATCAATTTTCACTTTTTCACCTCCAAATTAATGATGATGATTCCATTAGTTAGGGGAACACACTGAGAAGTAAGGCTATTGTTTTTATCAACATAAATTAGGAGCTCAACTACTGCTTTTGTTCAAAGATGAAAGGTATGGATGGATTCGTTCCATGCTTCACGCACGTATAAAAGACAACATGTAACATAATATAAACATGCTTATGTAACTACAAATAGCCAGTTATTACTCTTTTTTAAACATTTTTTTATCATTTCTTAATTTGAGGAAAATCACCCAAATCGGAAAAATAAAAATAAAATTATGTAGAGAAATTTGTCCATAAAACGATCATTATAATTAGTTGTATTAATTTTCAATAAAAGACTAGAATAATTTGATTACCTTGATGAATCATTTCTTCTTCTAGTACGAATACTTTTTGAGGGAGTTTACTACTTTCAGGTA
>JAQGAP010003669.1:0-11925 GCA_034697805.1 Orchesella bifasciata | reverse complement strand
CATGTCAATAATGATATTCGCTTCGTATATCATGAAGGCATGCTCACTCAAGTCCTTTTCATGCATTATATTTTCGGGTGCTCATAATACACTTTCTTAATGTCTAGTTCTCGCACAAGTTTAGCAAGAAGGCGAAGAAGGGAATGAGAGAGCATCAAATGCCATTATAAATTCGTCAATATGTCTTAGTCAAGTGATTCAATGTGTAAGTAAATAAGCTCAAGGGTTAATGTATTGGATTTTCTCCTCGGAGCCTTAAGTAAATTTTATAGAATGGAGCAGCACGAGAGTTTTCTTGGCCTTTTGTGAAATAATAGCTGACTCTCTCGCTCCTTGCTCCGTTTTCCCTAGATAATATAATGGGTTGTGATCGTAATATATTTGATTGTTTAAGAATGTAAGCAAAAAAGAGTCTGAGTGGATGATGTTGATGATGATGATGATATTTTACTCTTTGTAGAAAGCATGCACAAGTGGAAGAAGTCAAGTTAAAAGGCAAAATGAACAAGCTCAACAGTCCATACGATGATATTTTATATAATTTCCTATTCTTTTGGGAGCTCTGGGTAGAGAGAGAGGAGGAGGAGGATGCGAATTTTAATTAAATTTTAGACACCAATGAAAATGCATGCAAATGTTGAATGATCCCAGTTCTAATGTAATAATAAAGGAGGCGATCAATGGGATAGATAAGTAAATGGGTTTCCTTTCCAAATACAAGAAAAATACTGTGCATAATAAGTCTGCATGCGTGGCGGAGTGAACTATATTCCTCAAGGAATTTCTTTCTTTCTTTACTTCAGGAAGGAAGGTAGTCGGTTGTGGAGAAGAGAATGCATATATCATTCACAAGAAACTTGCAGAAAGCCTTGAGTTGAGACATGATCACCATTCAAACGCTTTGCTCTCAGTTGACTGGGTCACTAGGTTAAAAATGTGTTCCGTCTTATTACTTTTCATTCTTTTTAAAACCTCTGGTGTTAGTGCCTTGGCTGTCTATAGTTAAGTGAGTGTCATACTTTTATATTTATGCATGTACATTGAGAATTATAGCTGGAAGAAAGAATGGATGAATAATTTACTTGGGTCTGAAAAACTGTTTGCTAGTGCTGAGCATTCTAGCTATGAAAGTCTCTGTAAAAACTTGTTAAAGAAGGCATTTTTTAAATTGATCCTGCTGGGTAAATTGTGTACTTTTCAGGGGCTAAATGATTCTCAGTAAATGGCCCATTCATTTTCGCCATCGAACCTTTGTCACTTTAGCGCTAACCTTTTAGCGTTTTTTCAGCATTGACGTCTCTAAAGAAGATAAGTTGAAGCTAACATTGCAGTAGCGAAAAAAGACGAGGGTAAAGTGTAAAGCGTAGTGTTCGATTAATAAAAAATACACCGACACTGTCCCATAAATTATCCTTAATTGCTGATTTATTCGGAGTCACGAAAGAAACGGAATTTAGTTAACAAGCTTCATTCAATGGAAGGATCTAAGACTAATAATAATAACAATAACAGCTGCCATCATGAATGATGATTGCATTTATTACTGCTATCACAAAGGGTATTATGAAGTGGGGCTATTGTAGCCACTGGAAAATCAATTGTTGATTTTTACTTAAATTACATACTGCGTCAAGGCTCCCATATCAAAGTGCTATCACGCAAGTGTGTATCTACATAACATGGTTTTTTATTTTCAATTTACAAAGAAAAGAAGTAAAGCAACAGAGTCGTTTTTCATGCGACAAACCCGACTTTCAGCTTTGAACGGGTGAGTTGAACAATGGCATCATTATTTAATATTTTAATGGGCATTCCGTCAAGTGATACATTAGTGACAAATGGCAAAATCGCAAACACTTTGTTTGGATGGTATCTCTGAACTGATGAGTAGATTAGAAAAGAGTTTTAATTATGCTTGGTCATTCGACGAAGACAAGGAAAACATGACTACTTGTGTACATTAATAATTTATGACCACCTGCAGAAATCCTGTAATTTGACCCGAGTGTTTGGTGAAGTTGAATTTAATTGCAAAAACTGAACAAGACTTTTATACTCACGTATAATCCTCTAAAAACTTTCTGGTTTTCAAGTATAATAAAGCTTGAACTTCAATTCAGCAAAATAATAGTCTTAGCTTCATTTGAATTCGTGAGTATACACACAGATCTATAATTTTACTCAATTTGGCAAGTAAATATATACGTATGTAAGCCTTATAGTTATTGTGAAATGCACTAAAATGCCACATGCGGGATTTAGCGGGATGCGAATACCACTGCATCCGGATTAGTATTACGAACTGTCGCAAGTCATTCCTTTGTAGCGTGTCACAAAGACTGATACGCTTATTGGAAGTGACTGATCCTTTCGTACAATGGTGCACGTTGTTGGATTGAAATAGTAAAAGGGATATATTTGCATTAGTAAAAAATACGTGTGTGTGTTCCTACGTCTTTTCCCTTCTTCGTCTTCTCCACCAAGTTGAGCCTGAGTCGGATTGGATACACAAGTTTCGAATGTGTCGAAAAGTATTCAAGAGCATTGAAAGGGAAGAACATGCGGTAGTAAATCGGTTTTTACTACATCCCATCAACTTTTACGGTTCTCACTCTCACCCAAAAAGGAGGCCGTCGTGTGTGTGTGTATCCCATTCTCTCTTCTATTTTATTCCTTTGAACCATTACATTGGATTGAGAGGAACACACACTCTAACTTTTGAGAAGAGAATACAAGGGAAAAAAGATGAAAAAGATGTACATAACTAGTGCATCCAGTCGACTACGAAAAAACAACGATAGTTATTTGGGTACATGGACAATCTTCAAGAGGATATACTTTTATAGGTATACTGGTCGAAATGCAATACAACAAAAAGAGAATAATATGAGAATCACCAGCTCAAGATATTGATGCTACGCAATTTCATACAACTTGTAGGTGCAGTTTACATTTCTTTGGGCCGAAGGAAATACATAAGATATCAAATCCATTCCATTTCATTCTTTAACTTGTAGCATTCAGCAAGACACGATCTATCAGGAAGATCCCTGAATTGAATGTGAAGCTTTATGTACACCCATGCTCAGGGTAGTAGGGAGAAATGATACAATGTACGTGCGTAAGAGCAGATAAAAATACATACGATGAACGGACTCAGAATGTGAGCTGGCGTTGTTGAAGAATTTTTATTTCCTTCTGAACTATTTCCCTTTTTACTGCATCGATTCGATTGCATTGTTGTGGAATGGATGAGGTGTAGGTGTGCATATATCCTAATGCTGGATGCGGAAGACGAAGAGCCGCTCGCTTTTGTTGGATATAGTGTGACGAAAGGGAGATTGGTACACAAACAAGACCGTCAAAGTTTAAAAGAAAATGTTAGAACTCCTACATCTATGTGCATAGTATCAACGTTCAAGAAAAAGTATTTAAATTGGCCAACTCGTACCGTACCATAGCTTGTGGCCAAAGAAAGACACTTGTCGGTCGGTGGTACCCTCAGTCTCAATGTCTATGTGTATTTAGTACGCACTTGCTATTTAAATTTATCACTCAGTCCCACTTCTTTGTAATAGTCGAACAGGTTGAATATCGCCAATCGAAACCGTGATTAAGTATTTCGGTCGAGTAGCGTATCGTATTCTCAAGATGTTGGACAGTATACAAAACCGTAATATCAATAAGTTTTCCCTTGTAAAATGTGTATGTATTGTGCGTTAGATTATCAGTAGCAAGCTATCCCTATGATAAAAATCACATAACAGACCACGCATTCATTGATATAGTATTATATGATGATATAAGAAATATTCACCAAGAAATCTCCCTCTCATCCAAACTTCCGTTTTTAGTCTTGATCTCAGCCAGATAGAAATAGCTCGTTTTACATTTTACGCCTTTTCCCAAACAAGTATCAAGTTGAAACCATGTTTGTATAGCCCTTTTCCGCCTTTCCTATCACTTGAGATTTTTTCTCCCCTTCTTTTTGTACGAAAATATTGGAGAAGTTGAAATGTTCTCATGTTGAGATTTTGGTTTTCTGGAGATTTATGTGGATTTTGGATGATAAGACCACAAAATTTTTTGATGTCTCGGATACTCTTTTTAGATATCAAGGAGGGGAGTGAAAAAGTGTAAAAATGCACTTGCATGGATAACACACAAGAATAATATTATGCATATCTATTCTAACTTGATACTAACACCACCACCACACCGTGTGTGTGTGTGAAAACGTTGCCAACTTCCAAACTTCTTTCTCAGATTCTTTTAACTCAAGCTTTTGTTGATTTTGGGTTCTTGCTCCTTACTTTCCACCTCTCTATCTTAAGTGTATCTATATACCCTTGTTTTTAGAACGTGAAAAGGTATTTCAACAAAAAACAAGTCGAATATATTACGCTATGAATTCTAAAAATCAATTTTTATGTTTTTACGACGAAACTTTTATGACTTCCACTGTTTTGTTTCCTTTGTAACTCTTCCCCAGTAGATGTATTGACATTTACATTTTATTTTGCGGTTTATACAAGAATACTCCAGGTACTCATCAGGGCCCATTTTTGGGGTTGGATACAATACGGTGCAAGTTATGATATTTTAACAAGCTACAAACCTCGTTCCGTTATCTGCACAACGTAAGTACATGCACACATGTCGAATTGTTTTTTATACTTATCCCCTTCCCAAAAATGAAACTTGGAAAAATTCATGCTCACCAAAGTCGTAAACCTGACTTCCTGCAGTTGCTTAATATTACATTTTTGTATATCCATATCAAATTGAAATTTCAGCTTATTCAAAAGAAATTATTTTCACGGGCCCATTTATGCAATCCATCACTATTTCTACTTAAGTACACCGCTGCTGATGCTGAAACTGGCATGAAATTGCCATTGCGTAAAGAATAATCTTTTAGTACCTCGATGCACCTGTTAGGAATAGTGCTCTTTAGCCTTGAACATAATACTAATGTCGATGAGTCAAACCTTGTAAAAGTACAAAAAGCAGAAGACGTGTGGGTAGAATGGTTTTTATTAACCGAATACTATTATCTTCTGCGAATATATTATTATTATACTGTGCATCTGCAAAGCATCCATTCTCTCTTTCTCTTCCTGAGAAGGTATGAGGAAAGCGGAAATGCAGTGTTGTATGTGCAATCGCAATCTAAAACCTAACCACACGTTCTTACCTTCACATGAGGGATGCATGTAAAGTGAATTCTTAATGGATTTGTCGATGATGATCCCTCCTGACATGACAGGAGATCAGGGAGACGAGGGATAATGGAAATGATACATGCTTTGTATTGTGCATTACAAACTAGTAAATAGCATTCCATCCACCAACCACTCGTCTTCGTGCACTTTATGAATTGAGCAAACTTCTTCACGCAACGAAACTATATAGATATGAATGCACGACGAGCCAATACATACAATATGTTTTGTTTTGCTTGCTAAAGTGTACAAACTTATTTCATAAGAGCAGCGCAACCACGTACACAAAACGGATGATGATGATGAACGAAAATTCAGAAATCCTCATCTTTTCCATTCCCATCTTTTTTTCTGTCTCTCGCTCCATCACTAGTAATATTATTAGTAAGACATGATGTGCATTCTGATGACATGTGTGCTACTGGCAAACTACTAGCAAACCGATGCACGCTTCAATTACATTCACTTACCGTACTGCTCCTCACTTCTTGACCCACACGAGCTAGGTTGGGTCTACATACAAAACTACACAACTTTATTATTATGTTTTGGATGTTACGGTTTGGTTTCAATAAAAGCTTTCTCTATAAAGCATTTGCTGCTGCGAGCGAGCAAGCATTTCATTTGACGAAATAACCAATGCCATTAGCATGACGTGGTGGGTATGTTTAGAGGGAGCAAATATGAATTATGGGTATATATTAGGGAGACGTAAAACCATAATAAAATATGAATTATGAGACTATTAGCATTCGTACAATTTCCCATATGACATGTCGTGGAGGTATGTCTTTACACTGCAGAGTCAGGTATGGAATGAACTACCTATATATATATATATAAGAACAAGGAAGAGAACACGAGGATTGAATTAGAAACCAGAAGACAACGTTTGTATAATGTCATCAATTGTAATTTGTAAGGCGTATTAGAATTATTACGAAAGAACATGGCCAAATGGGAAAACTCATAAGTTGCTGTAAATATAGCCTATATTGTCAATTACATGCATGGAGTAATCTACAAACAGTGTTTACGTATACACATGTAATGATTCAAGAGAAACATGATTGTAAAGGAAAGTAATAGATATTACTAAACTGCGAAAAGGTACTCAATGCTATGTATATGTCCATGTTCCTTAGAGAAACATGCTGCAAATTTATATTTCATAATTTCATGCTGAAACACATGCTAATTTGAGTTGCTAACAATAACAACTAACAAAAGTTAAAACTCTGACATATGGCGAATGTCTTTGGGAACAGCTTTTCCCGTGTTGAGCTCAAAAGTTGCGTGCTTAAATAGACACAAAGCTGTTCTGCTACTTGAGTTTCTCCTCGGTTGTCCAATATTGGTGCATTAAAACAACATATTTAATTTGATTCAACCAACGATCCCGCCTTATAATTGTTAATGAATGTCAGAACTCATGAGAGTATACCTATATGAACCAAAGTCTTTCGTGCGGACCGAGTGTTGTGTCTGAAGGAAAAACTACGGCAGCTTTTTTACCTTCAAAAGAGAAGCACTTTCACTGATACCTCATATGCGCTTCAAATAGGTAGTTTGTATTCCCAAATGTGTGATGATGATGATGATAGAAGCGGTGTTACTACTGGTAGCGTCGATGTTGGAGAAAAGAAGAAAAAGCCATTAGTAGCCGTCAGCTTGCGACGAAACTGTTAAGTTTATTGTGAATATTGTATCACTAATCTGTTTCCTTTCCACTTCTTCTCATCCTACAAAACTCGCACCAAAAAGTATCCTTTTCACCATTGATTTCATTTTTCTGCTTCCGTTTCCTTTCTAGACACAACTCGACTGCAGTGTGCAATGGCAATGCTAAAAACTCGTATTTTATTGTTGGTAGCCCAAAACTACGGTTACATTCCAACAGTATCGGTACAGCCTCAACTTTGTTTCTCAGTCTCAACGACGAGGAGCATCATCCTACAAAATATATGTTTTGTGTGAAAAGGGAAGAAAAGCTGGAAAAGAGTTGTCGTTGCCATTATCATTATCTGCACGTGGTATTTTAATTTGTTCATATATTCTTTTGTCTTTGTCGAGAATGTGTGGACGGTGGCGGTGAGTGTAATGCGGTGGAATGAGAAACTGCTACTTAGGATGTGTTGGCTATCTAAAACTGCTTGTGTATTGTTGTATCACTATCTCGCTCCTAAGTGAAAAAGGCAATAAGAGAGATTACTGTGGTTTACAAAGTAATTTCAAAGCTTCAACTTGGTTAAGGGTTTACAACAGTTTGGAACAATAAAGAGGAGACAAGTCGACTTTCACTTTTCTCTCTTGTTCAGTTTTGCCGGTGGTGGGGTGCAAAGAATATTGGTATTTTTCATGGTTTATATTGAGTAAAAGAGCGTTCAAGAAAAAGAAATATGCTTCTCCCATTAAGGATCCACCACAGGAAAATGCTCCTTTCCGTAATTACGTATTTGTCCCATTCATTACAAAAATTGAATTGAGTATGCACATCTTGAGCAATATGGTGCGTTCAAGGAAGGAAAGACAAAACCGGAAATCCGCTGATGACGAAAGTGAATCGCCGATTCAACTTTAACCATTTCAGATAGCTGTTGTAGCATTACAATGGGTGAAAATTTCTTTCTAGAGTATAAAAATATGTAAAGCTGTTCTGATTTTGCAGGAAAAGATAATGTTCGGCCTGCTTGATGCATCAAGATTCTTTTCAATGATTTTTTTAAAAAGTCCATTACAAATTCCCAGGATTCCATATTTGGGCATGTTACACGAACATAAAAACAGTTGGAAATATTTGCTTATGTATTATTCTGTATGCACCATTCCAAATGTATAAAAAGACATGATACTATGCTGTTTACGGTTAAGGTATTCAATTTGTATCAAAGAAATAGCAACAACAGTCAACTTTACTTTACATTGCGACCTTTAATTTACTGGTTGAACCTGAGCAGCTTTCAAAATGATAGCGTTCCTCATGCTCATCAAGTACATAAATTTTGTTGTTCCGGTTGGTTGAGGCCCTCTTTCAGGGAAAAAATATACGTACCAATCCTCATTCAATTCATATTAGTAAGGGTTCGTTAACAACCAAAGGGTCCATTCGTCTTTCCAGCTTTTGTGTGCAGTTTTCAGCCAAACTTCCAGTTTTTTCAACAATTTTCATTGAATGCAGCAACCATTAACCGCTATAACTTTTTCCGTCTCATGAAAATGTACATTAAACGAGGAAAGAATGCATGAAAAGGTATTCATCAGCACTGGGAGAGCAGCATGATATCAGTACTTTGGGAAACGGTTATTTGTATGAATGTAATAAAATTTAAAGTTTTTTTAAAAGCATGTCTGTCGGCCCTTGTTATAGATGGAAGGGGGTTTGCCAAAAAAGGAATTTCATTCCTTGATTTATAATGCGGGTTGTTGTACACTTCCCATGATATCGATACCAAAATAGTTTTACATTTCCCGTTGACTTCCATTCCACAAGGATTCAAAGACCAGCAATAAAATAAAAACGAACACTTGCTCCACTTGACTAGAGCTAGTGGTAAACGCTCATTTTTTTCGAGCCTCCTGCACTTGTCTGTGTCTGTATAAAAATATAAAATGAATGTAATGACTATGTTTGCTGGAACTTGAGAGAAAGGATGCTTTCTGACTATGAAAAATTCCTGAATTCTGCTCCAGCATAGAGCGTAGTACAGTAAAACATGTTGGTATATGTATTTATACGTATAAAAGGACATGAAATTCAAAAGGGTTAAAATGTATGTATCCTAGATATTTATCTATACAAAATGCAGGACTTGTTTTGAGTGTCGTCATTTATATGAATGCTGCTGTTGCTTGTCTTTACAATTTGTATCTTACAAGATGCAGACAAGTTCCAGTTTTCTGCTGGCTACAAATTAGAGATTCAGTTGACAGATTCACGAGTGTATATTTGGAAATCGAAGCTGACGCTTCCTTACAACCTAAGCTAAAACTAAGCTACTTGGGTTTGAGGGTTCAGTGAAGAAACTGGCGTTGGACTTGGACTGACATGCATGTTGTTACTGCTTCCAGGTTTGAAATCCCTTGAAAGAGAGAATAATCTGGAAAAACTGTTCTGTTTTCGTAGCTCCAAAACAAAAACATATCTCGCCACAGCCATCATGTAAAATATGCGGACAAGCTCGCTCACGCATTTCTTTTCACACAATCCAACGCTTTTCTCATTCGTGTGCAATGAAGTGGCATTTTGCGTTTGCGTAACAGAATTTTCAAACATTTAAATTTATAGCAGTTAGCCAACAGCAGGATTTCCTTGAGACTTTGAAAAAGAACGCTTGTAAACTTTGAGCTTGAAAGTTTATTTTGTATTCAAAGTTGCAATCTTCCCTAAGCCACAGGATTGAATGCAAGGTTGCATGGTTCAATATGCCCCCATCATTTTTGTTTTCCGGTGTAGCACAGAATGTAGCTCGGACATCAACATAATCCCGTTCTCAACATAGATAAATAGCAATACTACCAAAGGTATAATGTTGTTGGTAGGTATGTCATGCTCCAAAAGTGACAGTCTTGCATTTTATCTGTCATTTTCTTCAGTTTGTGAATATTTCTTTTCTCAAAAATGATAACTAGAAAGCTAGCACAAGACTTTAGACATCAGACTTATAAAACTTGTGTGTGTTGTTAAGAAAGTACCGCAGGTACTACTCAAGAACTCAAATCAAGCCAAGGCTGAATAACAAAGGACACTTATTGCTGACTCAGAGAAACTGTCTTTTCTGGCAACTTCATAGAGTTGAAAGTACTTCTCGAATTGTGGTTGACATTTTGCATTTTCAGTAGTGTAAAACACTTGATTCAACATCTTTTCTGAATATGGGACAGTACAGTAATGCCTAGCATTTTAAATTGCTTTTGAGTTTGCAAGAAAAAGCAAAACTTCCTATTCACAAAGAAAACTACTGAAGGATCAAGGCTTTCTTTAGTTGGTGCTTCCTCATCTGCAAATGATAAGAGCTGCCTTTCAAGAAAGGTGTACTAGAGTACACAATTACAATGCTTAAAATGTTTATAGATGTATCCAAAAAATATGGCAAGTATGATTTTTGGCAGTTAGAAAAACTTTTTCCGTAACGACTATGGACTGATTTTTAGCACAATGCTGATGATTCTTTCGTACCATGATTGATGCTTCGGCTTGCGACAAAAACTGCACACAACACAATTTATAAACTGTGACAAACATGAGGCATCTTTTAAATTTCTTTTTTCATTTTCAACCATAATGACTCTGCGGCTGAATTTAATTTCAGGAAATAAATTCCGAGTCAGCTACATAGTCCGCCTTGACTTGTTAACATATTACTACCATTTTCATTTTCCTTGAGTCAACCATAAACCTTCACAGACTAACCGTGAGAAAGAACAACGTATAGCACACAATATTTCTTTTTATGTCGTATTGTTAGCTTGAAAATATCCTTGGCTTGCATGGCAAAAAATCAGTGTCTCTAAATTCTAGGATTTGGGAATCTCTTTCTTTTGCTTCTCCTGATGCTGTCAAGGGACCTCCGAATTGACATACCTTCCCTTAGTGTACAACATTTTTCTGTAACTTGCTTAGTTTATTGAAGCAACTGGCAACCTAACCCACCAAGTGAAGGGCTGTGTTCTACGAGCATTTATACATACATATTATTTGTGTGTGGTGGTACACAGATGTATTCATTTTCCTTGTAGGAATCTTAGCCTAGTGATTCAAGAAGAAAAAGGAAGCTAGTAAATAGGAAACGAGATATTTTAGTTATGTATATTTTCTTGATCAGTCAAGTGGAAACAGTAGCACACCACAGTTAGTAAAAGGAAAAGTAGGAAAGCAGTAATCTCCCACAGTATATCCAGACTTGTATGAAAATAATGTAGTGTCATTCTATAAAGTGTAGATGAATATACGGATGTAGTCAAGTCACACATGTACATGGGAGAAAAAGTCAAGCCGAAGATAGAGGTATTGCGTATGGTGTCAAGGGAAAAAGGAAGTGGATTGGTTTTGCAGTGTTGCTCCTTCTCTGAGTTTATCAACGAGTCATGTTTTACTTTCCCTTAGAAATGGACTGTCGGGAATTACTTGAGTACAAGTTCTGGTGCTCCTACACCACACACCATACCATGACTCGGCTGCACTACACTATTTTCTATTACAACCTCTGATTTCAAACCATCAGTGCACTCCACTCGAACCAAGTGAGACTCTGGAGTGTATTCACGAATTTAACGTCTTGCATGCTTGCTATCCGCAGTATTCTTATTTGGTTTGGTCCTTGTGATTTGTAAATATAGCTTTGATTTCCTTACTGAAATTGAAATATTTTTACGATGGTGTAGCGGTAAGCAATGCAATGCATTTTACTCGGCTGGAATAAATCTTCTCATCGAGCAAGCAAGCTAGTAGGAAGGAATATATATACAGGCTTTCGCTTACAAATTTTTATGTCCTTTGCGCCAAGGAAAGAGATAACCTTTAGAATCCACTTAATTCGCCTTCCTTCCGAAAAAGGAAACAAAAAGATTGCACCTCGATAGAAAAACGAAATGCTTGTTCCAAGATGTCTGTACGGTTTTTTCAATTTATTAGTCGCTGAAGCTTTTCGGATACGGTATTAATTTTGAGTTTCAAAAGGAACTAGTTTATTTCGATTTTTGT
>JAQGAP010003668.1:0-11926 GCA_034697805.1 Orchesella bifasciata | reverse complement strand
GAGCAGGGGAAGAATGCAATGCCAATGCTCACGATGATGATGATTATGATGATGCGATGTGCTTCCGAACTCCGATGTGAGAAAATGCACAAAACCAAAGCAGAGGAGTGAATGAATAGCGTAGGAAGAACACGTCACAAAAAACATCTATATTTTCTACATCTGGATGTTTGTGTTGTGGAAAATAAATGCAGGGGGATTTCCGAACTAGCTTCCCGAGCTCAAAAAGTCAATGCGCATATAACTCTTGGGTATATACATAAATTTTCCATACGGACGGTACATTATGCAATGCAGTTCAACATATTTATGCTCTGTTTGTCTGTCCGTCGTTTAAAAAATTTGGGGCAATGTGAGAAAAGTTAATTTTAAAAGTTTTTTCACAATTTTAGACATTTTTATATATAAAAAAAACGTTTCAAAATGTTCCGCTACTTTGGTAAACCCGTTTTGAAATTTGACTTATTTTCTGTTTTTGATCCGAATAATCAGTTCAGATCGTAGTACGCAATGTGTAGTATTGCATAACCTTCCTCATTCTTTTGGGAAGGGCAATCTCAACTAGCAATCTTCCAACAAAAAAAGTCAATGTTTTTTGTCAATATCCTTCAGACTGTTCCAAAAACACAGGAATTTAGGAAGTCAGTTGACAAGGTTTTGGGCTCGTGTGGCGCGATGCTTACTTGTTTTATTTGGCAGAATGATATTAATATGTTTGTACGACGCAAAAAAGTGAGTTTTAGAATACGTAAATCTTAATCATGTGAAGTGGAATATTTTTGATTTCATTCATATTTGCTATAATACGGAATGAATGGATAAAATTTGAGCATGTAACAGGATTTTGTTATGAAAAGTGTTTTGCAAAAGAGGAAATGAATAAAGGAGTCCTTGATGAGTTGAGACGGATGTGATTGTTTCAAATGATTGAAAATGGATAAAGGATTTATGGTAAAATTAAAAATTAAATTACATTCAAAACAACTTTTTTTTTAATTAAAAATTTCTAATTGTATTCGTTTGCTACTTTTTTAGCACACGAAGCAAATCAAATCTTCACCAATAATGCTCAGATATTATTACATGTTGAGCTATGGCAAAACAAAGAATTTTTACCACACTGCACTGGAGGTTTTTCATCGTGATAAAAGTTGGCATTGTTGGGATTCTGGAGATGGAGAGGTTTGCATTTTGTTTTTAATTTAAAACCATGCTCAAATAGACTTTGTGCATTCTAGGTCAGTGCAACAACTCGTCTGTCTTTCGTCACGGTCTGAGAAGCAAAAATCATAAAGCACGTACTTTTATGTAGCTACATGGTTCTAAACTTTGGCTGCATTAAATTTCATTGTCTTACAAAGAGCAGTTGATGATGATGACGATGATTCAAACAAATGGTTACGCTTTACGTTCAAGTAGCCAAAATGCATTATTTTGCATGCCTTGCTTACCATAAACCGTGGGAACAAGCGTTTTGTTTTACAATTTCTTTCATTGAGCCAAGCATGAAATATGAACAAAATTTTGCATTTCAGTAAGCTTTCCTCTAGTTTTAGTTGTGCAATACAATGTCACGACTTTGCCTGGCTAAATATTTAACAAATGACCTTGCTCCTGAAAAACTCAGACAAATTTGGCTTATAACAATGCATCTTGAGTCTCATTCATTCAGTTGTAAAAAGAATCTGAACTGAATAGGATCACATTTAAGTTATCTGTAGACGCCTAAATCAGCCTTCGATCTGATGGGCAACAATTTACAGGTCGATAAGTTTTCAGAATCTATGATGGATCAATTCCGGCAGGAATGATCAGAAATATGCGAGCACAATGCAAATGCTTCCGCAAACTAATGTTCCCCAACTTGGGAATGAAAATGGAAATGTTCCTCAGAAATAAAAAATAAGTTTCCTCAAACAACAAACAAGGTTTCTAAATTCAACTGAGTTTATTGCAATACTTTCAGCAAAACTAACTGTCTGTGAAATCTGATTCTACTTTGTCGAACTCCTATCAAGTCAAACAACAGAGCGACAATGAATACCCAATACAATTTTTGGGCTCCTTTTATACTGCTTCGAACAAAGGAAAATTTTAATTAACTAATTACCATAATTCAAATTTCATAACAAATATGTAAATCTATGTAAATATATGTAAATCTTATCAATTCATAAATGCAAAATAGCGTAAACGTTTGAACAAAAGAAATCATGACCTACTTTTCCTTACAAACTACACTCCAAATCATTTACATACATATAACGTTGACAAACGTTTTCGAACAAAGAGAAAATGCGTTAAAAATGAATATTTCAACTTAAACTACGATTCCACAGGAACATTATCCTTGTATTTACAGGTTTCAAAATGAGATCAGCCACAGTTTGGATCTGTATTGTGGTCCTTGTTGCATGGACAATTATTGAGTCGTCAGCTCAAGACAAGAAGAAGGAAGAGGAGAAGAAAAAGTAGGAGGAGGAAACGAAGAAGAAGGAAGAGGAGAAAAAGAAAAAGGAAGCTGAGAAAAAGAAGGAGGAAGAAAAGAAGAAAAAGGAAATGGAGGAAGAGAATGAAGGTAATTTTTTTGCGTTTTATTTACTTTTGTGTTGGTTTTATTTTCTATTCATGAATTTTTTTATTAATTTGTGCGCATTTAGAAGAACCAAAGTTTATCTACCGCTTTGTAGGATTTATCAGCGAGGACGAAGTAAAGAGGTCAGTCTTGCGCCAACAGAGCCCATATCCAAATACTGGCAGTCCCTACGTTGGGGGATATCCAATGGACTATTATGGATAAATAACATTATTCTATTTTGTTTTGCAGTTTGAAACACAAATTTCATAAAAATGAACATTTAACTAAAAAGAAAAGCAACTGTTACAAACTTTGCTCACTTATTTTAGAATTAATTGTAATGCTTTTGCAGTTGCAGTTAGACTCAGAAAGTATGTCAAATCGAATCTTGAATCAAAACATATCAGAATGAGGAAGTTTGTACCATCGTGTGGCTGAAGATACGGCATGAAACCTCACTGTATTCAAAAGTGCAAATTTCCTTGATTCACTGTATTTCCTCATAGAAAAGAAAAAAATGATGGGCACGTGGAGGTAATTTCTGAAAATTGAATCATATCATGTCAAAAAGCATACGTAATGTTTGTCAGTATAAGGAAATTAGACAACAATAGTTTTTTTAACAATCTGCTTATCATTGTCCGATACTTATAATAAATGGATTACAACGAATATTAAAACGGCTTTATCAACTCACGCTAGATCATATAAATAGACATGACACAAAAATTGGTGATTCATTTGAAGCACGTGTACCCTGCTACTCCACCAGATAGAACATGCAGCAAGTTTTATAGCTGGAAAAATGTTACAAAAATTGTATCTAGTTGTAGGTTTCTGCGTTGCGATCAGCTACTATATTTCAGCTACCAAACTGCCAATTTGCAACCGAGGAACGTTAATCGTTGGCGGGGAAGACGCGGCAAGGAACGAGTTTCCTTGGCTCGTCTGGTTTTCTGTGGATTTGGCAAATGAAGAAAGTCGGTTTTGTTCTGGCTCTATTATTGACATGGTACGAATAAACTTTTATAAACATTTATTTTTTTACGTTTATAATTAATTTAAGTGCATTTTACTTCAGGATTTGATACTAACGACTGCCAGCTGTGTTGTTAATTACACGAACCCTATCCTCATTGTTGCGGGAGACCATTCCCGTAGCGAAAATGATGGGACAGAGCAAAGCCTTCCGAGTCAGGAGATTATAATCCATGAGCAGTTTAACACCACGGGGCAACTCGAGAATAACATTGCTCTCATTAAACTGGAATCAAGCCTCGAGAAAACTCTAGCTGTTCAACCAATCAATCTTCCAACTTACGATTGTTTTGATCGTTGTAAGAATTTTTTGTTATGGGTTTTTCATATTATGGCGATATATGGTTTAGCTAACCTCTTCTTAAATTAAAGGCGGGTATGAGAAGGCCACTGCAATTGGCTGGGGAGAAACATCGTTTGATATGAAAGAGGAAAAAGGATACTCGGATATTTTGCAGAAAGCCAATGTTTGCTTTACAAGCTGCTCTTAATCTGAACTAACTTATGCTGATGGTTGGCCCGTTTTGGTTTGTACCCGTGGGTATGGAGGCTTCCGAGGTAGTAATGATTAATGATATAATAAATTGATTATGAAGCGAGCTGAAATAAAATGTTAACTAGGTGACAATGGGGGGCCACTCCTAAGATTGTACGGGGGGATATCTGACATTCTTTCATATACTACCAATTACACAGATTGGAATGGGCCGCCACTTATAAGTGGAGTGTATCTCAGAATACATCCATATGTGGAGTGGATAGCAGAACATGGAGGACCGTCTCCGCCTACCACCACGACTACGACGACCACACCAAGCACAACCACTCCAAGTACCACAACCCCAGCGGGATCCTCTGCTGTGCAATTTTCAACACGGTTGTTGTTTTTATCTGTTGGAATTTTTGTAGTTAAGTTCAAATTGTTGATGGAATACCCCGCTTAATTGGGGCTTAAATACTTTTGATGTTTAAACTGCTTATACAATTGACATAAAATAATCAATTTGAGGTTCATCACATAATATATACCATATGGATTTTTAAGGTTTTCCGGCAACAAAATGAAGTCAGGAAATCAATTCATTTATTTCAAAGAATCAGCATATATATTAAGCTTATAATCTGGATATACGGCAGCTCGCACAATATTATTAAGCGCATATAATTGTAGGTGTTCCTATGTCACCTTTCCTTGTCGTTCGTTTGATAAGGTGTTGTTATCACGATTACAGGTTGTAAAGGTGAAACGAGTGGTATAACGATAATTACGATTCCATTGCCAGTCCATATTCCTTTAAAACGAATTGTTCCAATCAATTGATATCGAGTGTTATGCTTTCAACAAATACTTCCTATCTTTAACCATCCGTCATATAAGCAAATAGAAACGAGCACGTGGAGGAAAATTCAGAAATATGTAAAACGAACAAACAGACAGATTGTAAGTATTGCATATTACTTTTCGCCCAATTTACATCCACTCATTCTTGTTTGATTAGAAGTTGTAGTTGACTCTTTTTTATCATGAATATTACAACATTTTATTTCATATTTGAGGTGTTCAGTTTTAGTCCATTACATATTTCCAAACCTGTTGATAACTCACACCTTCCAAAAATGTCATAATGCTCATCAACCTACGGATAGAACAACATTCTGACATTTTTTAATTAAAAATTCTTACCGAAGGACCAAGGTTAAATACCATTTTGTAAACAGAAATAAAATAAAATCTATCCTAATATTTTGCATAGTTATTATCTACCTGGACTTATAACTCTAAAATTTCAAATTATTTAATAAACTTGATATCCGTTACTTATTTGCAAAAATATCGTATATTTCTAAGCATTTCCTACAGGCAATCTATTTATTGATTCATGATAAAACATCTTAGTTTGCGTCCGAAAGTCCCAAAGCATAAAACCAGAAAATTACACGCTTATCTCTTTGTTCGTACAAGGAAAACGCATGATGTTATTACAAAAAACACTTTTTATCACCAATTCGAACTGAGACTTCCAAAAAATGAAATACTTCATACCATAAAATAACACGAATCAGTCGTCATTCGTACTCTACCTTGAAACTTAGTTCGTAAATTAACTGTTTATAATGTTTCCAAAACAAGTTTTTACAATCGGATTTTTTGCAATGATCGTCTATCATTCAGCAGCCTCCAACACTTCAATCACTGACATGGGAACGCTAATCAGCAATGGGGACAAGGCGCATAAGAACGAATTTCCCTACCTCATATGGTTTTCCGTAGATCTTCGTCAAAACAAGAAGCGGTTTTGTGTGGGATCCCTTATCGCATTGGTATTAATTATTTGATTGCTTAATTTATTCAGATATGTAATTAGTGAGGTAGATTAGTAGATGTATACGTATAAATTTAGGATCTAGTACTAACCACAGCCGCTTGTGTTTCTGGCTACACTAAACAAATTTCTGTGGTGGCAGGAGACCATTTGCTTTATGAGGACGACGGAACTGAACAAAACGTGACAAGTTACAAGATAGTTGTACACGAACAATTTTCGTCACGCACTCGACAAAATAACATTGCACTCATTAAACTGGCGTCAAATCTTACAAAAACTTCGGCTGTTCAACCGATTCGTTTACCGAATAAAGTGGAATGTCAAAGGATAGATTGTATGTAAATTTTCTCAATAATGGCTATACGCATAAGAAAATTCGTTTTAATTTTTTTCTAATTACAGGCGTAACTGTGAGAGGTATCGCGACTGGTTGGGGAATACCAAATGGGTCAAATGAAGAGGGGGGATTGTCGAATGTTTTGCTGAAAGCTGAAGTTTTAGGCGTTCCTTGTAATCCTTCTCAAATAACTCCGTTCCAATCCACAAAGCACATTTGCAATATGATATTTGGAGGATATCAAGGTAATCAAGGTTTAGAGGACATTTGTGATACAATATGTGAAATTAACTAAAGATTTAATACATAAAAATTAAACATCAATAGGGGACATGACATGGGTGGGCCATTCATTTCCGAAAAAAACTCGAATGCTATCACTGCTATCCTGTCGTTTACAGGGACCAATGATGTTTCATGTCCTCCGGCGCTTCGGAGAACTGGGGTTTACATCGAAGTTTTTCCTTATGTGGGATGGATAAGAAAAAATGGGGAACTACCGATCCCCCCCAACCACAAGAATAACTACCCAAGCTACAAGAACAACTACTGGCGGATCTACGTTGGTTGGGCTGTCATTTTCATCCGTGTTATTGGCACTGTCTTTTAAGTTATTGGCGGACATGTAAACTTAAATGTTGACTACCAAAGTTAGTGACGTTGAAGCTTCAATATTCTGGATAAATGTAAACTATCATACGTATATACATTTACATATTTCGCAGCAAGAAATTAACCAATTTGTAGATTTCATTTAGCGCCCAAATTTTTACATGTTATCATAATAAATCACCTGCATTAGCAAACAATCACCTGGTGTCGAGTTGTTTCACTGATTATGTATGACTTCTGACTCTTGTTGCCCATAATGACAAGCGTAGTCGCACAAATCAATTGAAGTGCAATGGCATTTCAAGTGAAATCAAATTCAGCGTGTAAAACTAGCTGTTTCAGTTTTCCAAACTCTTTAGAAACCAAACATATATATATATATATATAACTTCCGAGTGTGTATTATATTATGTATGCACCGCAAAAAGTTACTGTTTTCTATGTAAGATTGAATGAAATCTCTGTGCTCTGCTTTCCACTACCTATTCACTAACAAGCCTAGTCTCACCTCAATCTTTTACTTCTTTTCACATCTCAGAAAATAACTAATTATGCAAAAACCACAAGCAGTATCTTTTAACCTATGTTTAACAGTTTTAATGGAAACCGAAAATTACGGGGAAGCAAAAACAAATTGCCCCGACAAACGAATCTACTTGGTGGGTTAAAATCACATCATAATAATTAACGGCCAGGAAAAATAACAGTGTCTTCTGATGTTTGCTACATGAATGAAAACCAAGGTTCAACGCATATTTATAGCAACCTCAATGAGCGAGCGTCATGTTGGAACTTATAAGGATGGCGTCATCAATATAAAATGGAGTGTGTACCAATTGGTGAGATTTAATTAGCAAGATAAGCATAAATAAATCACATTTGCGTTTCAATGTAGCTCATAAATTAATGTCAAGATTTATAAATAATGTACTTTTTGTTTCATCTGATAATGACACATTGTCTTAACATTTTATTGCGCGTTACATGTCTTAGACATTAAGCTTGGTTTCACTATATTATTGTATGCAAATATATATTAGAGAGATTCCAGCCGGTATATGAAAGTCAATTGCTTTTCAATTTGTATTCCAGCCCAAATTCATGCTATGCTGGTGTTATAGACTGCAATGAGTTATGCATGATAGCTGGGCTGTTTGGTTGGGGCAAGTTGAGAGATTTTCAGTAAGGACAATAAGCGAATTGTCTTCCACAGTTGACGGGAAAATTTCTTAAAGTGTCGCATTTTATCTTCTTAAGCATGGCATCAAGTATCCTACAGTCTTTACTAACGATACTTTAACGTTGGTAAAATTGAGTATATCCATCCTTTGCTTATTTTTAGCAAAATGGTAGCCTTAATTAGGAGTTAAAAGCATAAGTCCTATGGTAAATGCCTCAATGTTTCGTTTCTGACAACGATGTAGTATGATATAGAGAACATTTTGCGATACCACTTTGAGCATTAGCCTACTTATCTCTCGGTCTGGTTATCTATATGCCCTCGTTTTTCTCTTATATTTAATCACTATGCACCATGTCTGTAATGGAATGACTTAAGTTTACCATATGGATGGATTGAAAATACGCTTTTGTAAATTAAAAATGCACGTTTATTTTTATCTTCATAATAATATTAAAGTTGAAAGTACATTATACATTTATTAATTGTTCAATGTTCTGTTGAAAAACAGTCCCAAGATATCCACTGCTTCTTCCACACGCTGCTGAATCAGTGGATTGCTGAAGTCTCCTCCTGCCCCAGAAAATGCATGCACCATATCTGTGAAGCGTCGGTGATAAACAATGTCTCCAAATTTTGACTTCAGAATTTCATAGAATTCATCCTATTAACAAACATTTGAATTAGAACCTGATAGTTAACCCTTTTACTCAACTAATAGTTTACAGTTTCAATTTTATTTCTGCGATAAACTTACATAAAAGGGGTCAGTTGAGGTGGGCAATAAACACATCGGGACCTTCACATCATATGCCATTTCAGTGGTGACATAAGTAGGATGAACCCATCCCGCAGCCTTTATTTCAGGAATTCCTTCCGATGCGGCCAGTGTTGACATCAGTCCTCCGTAACACATGCCAAATATTCCAAATTCGGTTACGTTTTCCGTGGTTTTGAAATGATTTATAATAGTTTGAATATCAGGTTTTGCTACTTCGTTCCAACCGGCGTGTTGCTCAACCCAGGCATCAACTTCTCCCATGCTAAAATCATTTCAAAAAAGCAATTTATATTGAGCCATGTTACTCCTACGTTGAATTTTTTATTCTTACTTACTCAGCAGGTGGAAAGTTCTCCGAATTCCAGTATTCTTCCCTGAAAATCCGAGGAATTACCACACGGAAACCATGAATCTGAGCAATACTATCTGCAACTTGCCGTATGTTGGTTGACATGCCCAAAATATCGTAGATGTGAATAAGAACCCTTTTTCCTGAACCATTGGGAGTTTCGTAAACAGTTAAATTTCCAATTTGATACTCTTCACCCTTGGGTGTGTAATTTGCCTCAATAATTTTGTGATGCTTGGGGGTATTAGAACCATCGTAGATGATTTTTGTGGAATGTGCAATACATATTATGGACACAAGGACAAGTAGTCCTTGAAAAATTAATTTGTGACTTGCCATTATTATTTCGTACTTTTCTGCTGTGTGACCAAAACTTAAATGCTGGACTTTTTTTACCCTCTCATTCGTTAAATACTGAAAAACATCACATGCTCATGGTTTTATCATTTTTTTTCGTAATAATGTATCAGTTTTGCCATGAAAACCTGTCAAATTCAAAGCAAAGCAGCAGAAAATACACGGATATGCTGACTGCTGACCACATTCATTAAAGTTTTTGACAAGTTGGATCAAACTTCAATCAAATTTTATGTCAGTTAAGTGATTATGCGAGAATAGCTGACAGGTTACGTGCGTAATACGTGGTACAAAATGTATATTTATTTGCATTCATATTTGGTCAAATCGACGTAGAAATTATTAATGAACGGGTCTGTCCCAGTTGCCAATTACTGATAATACTGACTGCAATATGTAGATCACGTCAAGGCAATCACATTTTGATGAATTTTTGGGATATGTATTATGGCAGTAAATGTTTATCTTTTCTCAATAAGTCGGCGTGCATGACAGCCTGTCATAAAAGTTTTATTTGCAAACATGCTGCTAAAAATGAAGTACAAGCTACGTAGATATACATTTACACAATAACAAAATCATTTATGATTCCGTGGTTTGGACTAGCTGTTGGTACGGGAGTTTTTCTAACTGAATTACGTTGCTTAATTTGGCATGTGACAGGTTACAAATTAACTTTGTGGTTTGCACAATACGGATTACCTTAAACGTGCAAATCGACGATTCTAGAATGTTTTGAGTGAAGCACTTTGTCTGCTGTTCACTAAATGTAGCAGAAAGCATTTCACAAATATGTTTAATAAATTTAATAAACTGAATATTGAGTCCCATTAACTTCTTGCTTTGAAATTTATTCCATTCGGTCGCCGCGTATGTAGCTATGAATATTTCATTTTTGGACTTTTGTGTGTGTAGCAGAATGAACTTGTAACCTGATGATACACACACATTTGTGTATTTCTGTATGGTATGAATTAATAAAAATAAAATTGAATAAATGGCACACTTGATCATTATGTATACATACAAAGTGATACGGAAATGCTTTCCAATAGTCATTCGCCTCACTTACCGTACCATTCTCCCGAATCGTATTTAGTCTTTATTTGATTTTAATTATCCAGAATGCTGCTAAAACTAATTTTTACAACCGGATAATTTGCAGTGGTAGTCCATCAATCAACAGCAGCACCTCACTATATTTCAGTCTCCTAACCTACATACAAAAATTATTGATAACTTCATAGATGCGTCTAAAAAATTTAGCATTAAAGCACATTCATGTATCATTTTTATGTTGCAACTAACACTTGCGTACCCATAATTAATAATAATTCTAGTTAAACTTTAAACTCCGAGTTTTTATATGGTTGATGCCATTGAGATATTTCATTTATGTGTTCTTAACATTTACGTAGAACATTAGAAGCATAATATGAATCTGCTTCGATGTTTAATATATTCTTACTTCACACCTTATAATGCGACTTAACCACAATACAGATTAATTTCTTGTATTTAATTTCTTCGGATCTACAAATATATAAATTAAGCCCCCTAACATTCTTATAAAATATTATATCACCACAAATAACTTAGGTTTCATTATGAGTGAGAAAATGTATTAGCTCGAAATTTTCCTCTTGCGCATGCAACAGCTACGTCTTTGACAAAAGCCACTGTTTCAGTACTCCCACAATTGACTTGGATACGACCATCAATCAGGCTACAGGTTCCTATTAGTAAATTGTCACTGTCCATTGAATTTTTTAATATACCAGTGAACTTACAATAATCCTCTTTGGATACTGGTAGAAACCCCTCCGTTTTAAGTACCACAAACACGGTGGTGGTGTTCATCAAGGAATCTTGCCCTAAAGTAGCTACGCAACCGTGATGTAAATTTTCAAGGTCAACCGAGAGTTTAGGATCTGCAATGGTTTAATTTTACAATGTTTTTGAGTGCCCATTTGGTTATTTTCCAAGCTTTCATCTCAAGCAATACTTGCTTAAATTCTACAGCTAATTCAAAAACTAACACTACCAATCCAACACTAAACATAAAACCTGTGGCAACAAAAGTTCCTTTGAAAGTGACTAGTTTTGCCGGCTTATGCTCATCTTGCTGCTCAACTCTTGGGTCTGCCAAGAAAATTCTACTCCATAAATTCCCATTTTCTATGCCTAATTCCGACTTCTGATTTAGCTCTTTCCAGGCCCTTTCTTGCATAAGTTTGTGATACCTATCCATCACCATGTCATAAACTCCGGATTGTACAAGTGACGCTAAAAACCTCGGAAACCGGAATGACATAAAGCTAGCAAAATCTTCATCCCAAATAAAAATTTGTCGAGTGAAGGACTTCT